>JANEYF010000912.1:0-28985 GCA_029963845.1 Rhamnusium bicolor
AAAACGTATATATCTATGTTATTATTTATTATTTATTATTTATTAAATAACACACATAATAATATATCTTTTACCTTAGAAACAGAGAACGATAATAAATCAATAAACTTTCTCGACTTAACTATAAAAAGACACAAAACATCATTTTCCTATAATATTTACTGAAAACAAACTTTTACAGGCGCCACTATACCCTTTAATTCCTATAACCCTTTCTCCCACAAATTAGCCGCATATCAATCTATGACACACCGAGCCTTCAGCTTAGCTCTATCTGAGATAGATTTAAAAGGAGAATTAGACGCAATCAGACTTATAGCACATAATAACGGGTACCCTCAAAATATAATCAACAATCTAAACAACTAAAAACAGAATAAGTCCCTCTTGAAAGAACTTTGTCTCACTATTAACAAGAAAAAAGTTCAAACATACATTTCATTACCATATTCAGGTCAACTCCCTTATTCAATTAGCAATATTTTTTCCAAATTTAATATTAAAACATCTTTTAGTTCTAACAAAAATATAGGCAGATATCTTTTCAATGCAAAACGAAAAACTGATATCTCTAAAAAATGTGGTGTATATCGGTTAGATTGCCCAGAATGTAACGCCTCATATGTAGGTCAAACAGGTAGATCGTTCGGAGTAAGATACAGAGAACATATTCACACACAAAAAAACAACATTCCAACTTTTATAAACACCTAACAGATTCTGGTCATACAATAACTGATGCCCATCAACCTAAATTATTACATATTTGTGGGAAAAGTAGAAAACTTAATTTATTAGAAGTGCTAGAAATTAATAAATTAAATAGGAATAAAAATTACAACATATTAAACGATCAAATAGATTTAAATAATTCTCCGTTATTAAACTTATTCAGATAACCTGCTGCTAATAAAAATTACACCATAATATAATTTACTATCTTGAAAAAAACTCTACATTTAAAGACATAACATCTGTACAAATTTGAATTATATTATCAACCATAAAGTGACACATCCTTCTATTCAGTTCAGTTTATATTTAAATGAAAGTAAAATCCGTGTATAATTTAGTTTACTTGAAAATGTTCGAATAGGATGAAACTAGTTGTAAAATAACAAATAAAGTGAAAATTAGGCAAGTAATAAAAAGTGTTTATAATTTTTTAAATTCTTAAAATTACTTCATTAATGGTTCTTGTTTTTGCAAAACAATACCTAACTCCTATACTAAATTCAATAAGTTTTATACTTGCAATAATATAACAGTTTTTCACATAGCTTTCGACATCACGAGGAAATGAATAAAACTTTTCATTACTACAATAACTTTTATTTGTACACCCTTTACATGAGCAAATCATTCCCCCTCTTTTCTTATCGTTCCCCATTTTAAATTGAAATAAAATGTATACAATTGCCACAGTAAATCAATTACGCGTAAAGCACTTACACCACGAGTTATTTTTTATTTTGCTGATAATATACACGCCGCTCTAACGGTCACTACTACACTGATGATTTTCATTACAACGGCTCAATTTAACGGCTCCTGAAATTTTCTTTAAAAAAAGAAATAAATAAAAAAGCAAAGACAAATGAATATTGCTCTATTCAGAATTCACCATGGATTCCAAAAACGTAAAAATATACGGGGTGTTCCATATAAAATAAGAAAGTTGAGTTAATTTCCGGCGAAACCGGAAGTGCATATAAATTGAAAATACTGTATTCTAATGCAATTTTATGTGCATAACAACATATTAAAATGTCATCAATTTATTTCTATAAACAATGAAAATAAAGGAGCCAAGTTTCATTCACACCCGGTATATACATCACAATCAAAAGCTTTGCTTAAATCCAAAAATTGAACATGTAATAATTCTTTCTCTTCGAAGTCTTTATTTATTAAATTTATTAAAAAAATGGAACTCAAATAGATATTTAAGGGTTTTAAGGAAAGCAGATAATATTACAAAAATAATATACTTTTTTTTCCTAAATCGCTAAAGGAAAAGGTTTCTCACGTGCCCACGGTACTTTTTTATTTTCTTATATTAAACATGTTGCAAACCTTCGTCTCATGCCTATCTCAAACAGTATCTCTGGTATCATTTGTAAGCCATTCTTACTTTCTTTTAAAGTATTGTAGTCGAGGAATTTTCATTTAAATTGCCAATTTCCTGTCGAATATTTTATTTTAACTCAATATTCTTTAGCTTATTTGTTTACCTACGCTTCTACGTGGCCTCAGGATAAAACATTTCAAGTTTTAAGTAGTCGTATTTAATAGAGGATAATTTAAATTATGCCATTTATTAGACAATATGAATCTTTCGCTGGGAGTTTTGAAATATATTTTTTTGTAACGCCATATTCCAAAATGATATTTATTGGACAGTTTCAATGAATCAAAACAATATCATTACTGACAAGTGAAAAATAAGGAAAAAGTATGAAATAAAGAAATTTTATTTCACAGTGTGAAATAAAACTTAATAGTCAACAGACAACAAATTAAAGTTCTTACATCAAGTATTTATTAATTATTAACAAATTTCGTGAACAGTTTTATTCATAATTTAACGAAAATTTATATGAATAGTACTGTGACTAACATTATTTATATTTATTCCTGGAATTATAGGTTCAGATGTGCGAAAAATATTTGATTCATTTATATTAATATGGTGGTTGGTCTGATTAGCACCAACGACTACATCGGCAGACATAGTCCTTTCTGTAGTATTTGAAAATATCTGTTTTGAAATTTCCTTTTTTGTTCTGGATGCTATCTTCTATATATGCCTCAGCAACTGTTGAGGATTTCCATCCCTCATGACGTTTTAAGGTAAGAATATCAGCCCCTGAACCAGCCAATAGTAATGCCGAAGATCTCCTAAAGATGTGACCCCTATATTGGTCAGAATTAGATAAGTTAAGGTATTTAGCTATAACACTTGGTATTTTTGAAAATGTATTAATACCAATTCGTTGAACCGTACATCTTTCTCCTCGATATTGAAGAAAAACCCCTTTGTGATTCACATGAATATGGCGAATAGCTGCATATTTATCATAAATATTTAGTGGATTTATTACATTACTGTCTCATCAATTACCGTAAAAGTTCTGTCTGTGGGTCATCGAATCAGGTACTTTAACAACCACCATGCACTTTTTTCTCACAATGTCATCAATGGTCATATTGTAGAGTTCCTCTCGACGATAAGCGCCAGCCAGGCCCATTATTAATACAACTTTCAACATAAAAAAACTTTTCATCTGGTGCTTCTAGTAAAAAACGTTCGACATCTGCTCTGTCAAAAACTTTAGATTTCTTAGCCCTATACCCAGGGTATTGTCTTTTCAAAAAAGTTTTTACTTTTTGATAATTGGATACATCTACATTATTCTTTACATTCAAAACTGCTTTAAGCATCGAAAGCTTGGACCAGAGACTTGAACATTTTAAAGTTTTTGCTTTTTCAGATAGATAAGTCAAAAGAACATGCTCAGATATGTTACTCACAGTTTCCTGATTACACCAGTGCATAAATAAATCATATTCTTTTTCGTACAATTTTCTAGATTTCACTGATAATAAATTTAAAGTTACAGCAATTGCTTGCTCCCTGATTTCTGGAAGAGTATCAGGAATAAAATCTTCCTCACTATCACTCATTTTGTTCCAAATAATAATTATTGTAAAGTATAATGTGTGAAATGCAACCTTTAAATCGTTCAATATTTAGTTGTTTTATTATCGGTTTCTATGGAAACAACAATAGAATTTAGTCATTACGACAAGGTAACTTTGTCAATTTGCTGTATTTTTGCCAAATTATCCTGTATTATTTCGAATGGCGATACAAAAAATGTTGTATATAACTCGAGACTAAAATGTGCTTTTTTTACTCCTGTGGATTATACCACTCGCCTTCAGCTCGTAGTATAAACGCCCCAGTTGTAAAAAAAACACCATTTTAGCCACTTGTTATATAAAATACTATTTCAAAAGATATGACATCATTACGTAAACGAAATTACTGTGCAAGAAACTAGGGTAACGATATGGTGATTTCATTCTGGACTTCTTTAAAGAATATATAAAATTGCTTTATAGTAAACGCTATTTTTTGATTTTTTAATAAATATTCTTTGGAAAGGTATAGTGCGGTTGTGGTAAGAAATCAAGTGCCGGAAGGGGATGTAGTGTAGTTCATGACAGTATGAAGCGAGCGCTCTCAAATAATTTGATCGTTGTTCTAATGCATATTCGTCTCATTTAATGTGTCCGAGCTCGTTAGCATAATGGACTCGAGTGTGAAAAACGTAGTTGGTTTATTGCCTGCCAATTACCAAGTTTCTGCAGCATTTTTTAAGTAATTTGAGCGAAATCGTGCGCTTACTGACAAGTTTAGTAATATAGACCAATCAAATTAAGCAAAAATCAGGCCCATTTTTACGATAATTTCCAACCATTCCCGACCAATAGCAATCGATTCCGTTTTTTTTTTTGAATTCTCATGGTCAATTTTGCCGTAAGTTATATGAGCAAGAATTTAATTTATAAACAATTAAAGTTGTGAAAATGATGAAAATCGATGTTTCTAAATATTCAACTTCAAACGCTGCGAAAACGGCAACAGATAGAGAAAAATTGCTCAAAACATTTTTTATAGAGCGTTAAATTCCCTGCAAGAAAGTCCACCACGGCATATCTCTACGATGAATAGTTAAGGCGTTACAATGAGTTAAATGTTTATTATTTTTCTACTGCGTACTGGTAAGCTGTATAGTAGTATAGTTTGGAACACCTGCTTCTCAAGAATTCTAGGAGTATATATGTAGATACCCTCGGGCACAGGGCACTATAATACTTGGTATTATAACTTAATAATAATTTTCCAGGTCTTTGAGTATGCATAAAAGTATATAATAATTATATCTAGACCAAAGAAGTGATAAATACATTTGCTAACGTTGTAAAAATAAGAAAATTATGAAAGATTTACAGCAAGTCTACTTTAAAATGTTCTGCGCAGGCGGCCATTACGCGGCGTACGAGTCTGTTGATCGCGCATGCGCGTTACTTGTATAGCTGACTGATATACAGCAGAGAAATAATAAATATTTAACTCATTGTAACGCCTTAACTATTCATCGTAGAGATATGCCGTCGTGGACTTTTTTGAAGGGAATTTAACGCTCTATAAAAAATGTTCTGAGCAATTTTTCTCTATCTGTTGCCGTTTTCGCAGCGTTTGAAGTTGAATATTCAGAAACATCGATTTTCATCATTTTCACAACTTTAATTGTTTAAAAATTAAATTCTTGCTCACATAACGTACGGCAAAATTGACCATGAGAATTCAAAGAACATACTGAATCGAATGGTATTGGTTGGGAATGGTTGGAAATTATCGTTTTGAAAAACCCTTAATTTGACTGGTCTAATAAATTCCTAGAATCTAAAATACAATTACGGTCGTTTTTCGGCGACTCGCCAGCCACCACTCAACAATGAATGTGTCTTATATATTTCACACATAGAGCTCATTCAAGTCTAAATAATGTAAATCAAACAAATCGTAGTTAAACAATAGCCAATATAAAGACAAATACAAAGCCTGCTTTATGTTAAAAAATAAAATAAAATAAAACTATATCATCAATCGTTTCCGACAGCAAATAAAAAATGCATTAAATTAGCAGTAACAGAAACAATAAAACTGTGGAATTACTTTGACAATATAATTTTACGTTTCTTTCAGAACACTACATTGGAAAACCAGAGTATATATCGAAAAGGCACAATCGCTAGAAAGAATATGGAAGACACGAACTCGCTGAATTTGAACGCATTAAATAAAAATGAAAATAATGAGATGGGCATTAAAAACACCATGATTCTCCGTAGTCAAATGGAAATGGACAAAGGGGGATACTGCAGTTGAGAATTGGAATCATTGAGTAAACTTGATGCCTATTCGGAAACAAAGGGTTGTACATAAACTTTTTAGTTCTTCTTCAATTAGGTAAGTGGTTTTGTTGTAGGAGATTTAATAGAGGCCGGGATAGTAACTTCGAGACTCGCGTTACATTATTAAAGAATTGTAGTTTGCTGTGTTAAATGAAAAAAATAATTTCGTCGATTTTCAAGAAACGGTACGTGCACTTGCAATTTGTTAAGTTATTTTTGAGAGAGATTGACGGATCACACATGGTCACAGATGTTTTCATACCACGTGTAAATGAAATTTTCTGATTTAGTCTGGTCAGAATGTGGAGGTACGTTCAAAAATTGAGTTCCTTTTAACGATATTTAGTAAGCGAGTCTCTTTTTTGTGGGGTTTGATCGCCATATTTGAAAATGGCGGCCATATTGGAATTTCCTGTTATTAGCTGTATCTCGGAAAGTAAACGGGATAGAGGAAATTGTATTAGCAAAAACGATTGAAATTATTAATTCTAGATTTTTAGGTCTTATCACATTTACCGTAACTGTTACTGTTTCCGAGATATTTTATTTATTAGCTCTATCTCGGAAATTAAACAAGATAAAAAAAATTTTTAAACAAAAATTGCTCAAAATCGTTTTAGTTTTTCTTATTTTTGCTGTATCTCTTATCGATTTTGAAATATTTAGAAAAAAATGACAAAAAGATAACAAAATGCAATATTTAAACATTTCAAATGTTTCAATTGTAATATATTCAAATTCGAGGGCAACCATGGGGATCTCGCTTATTATAAGTAATAGACAGAAGGTTTAAATTTGGCAAAGTTGCACATTCTTAAACCCAACAATATGCCGTTGAGAAATCAAAAAAACTCCTTTTCCGTATTTGAGATTTTTGAAAAATGAAAGTTGACATTTTTATTTTTTTATGGACTTGTTTTTTAAAGCAATAAAAAACTAAAATCACTTTCTTACAGCAACTTTTTCTGCTTTACATGATGACGGTTACGAATTTTTAACACGTCGTTTCGTCTCCTTTAAACCATTTTCAAATTCTTTATTTCTTATGGACGCCATTGCATTTCTGCATCGTCGAATAGTAATTTTTTTTTTGTGATTTCAAAAATGTATAATATGGCTACTTATCTGTCTCATCAATAAAGGCGATATTTAATAAAATAATAATAAAATCTAAATAAAAATATGTTTCTATTTCACAATCAAAATACCATTGCATTGCATTTGTTTAGTTTTTACCTGTCAACAAATAATAGATAGTGCATGTCAAATTAAAGCCTTGCACTGTAAAATCAAAGGTTGTGCGATAAAAAATACATACTGATTGTCAAATTAAAGCAATAAAGTGTAAAATTAAAAATTGTGCCAAATTGGAGTTTGCAAGATGCTTTTTACCAATAAACAATAACGTGATATGATACAAATTTATTACGCGTGCAAGAGATGTGAGAAATACTTCTGTAGTTCATCTACAAACGTACTCTGAGAGACGACAGCCAAATGAAACCTATTTTTTAAAGTTGCATAGAAATTTATCGGAACACGGATGTTTCTATAAAATGAGAACGAGATGCTATACTTTAAGCAATTTGTTGTTCATCTTTCGTTTCTTTCTTTAACACAGGTAATATTATTTTTATTTTAGGTTAATAACAACCTGTCACTTTCAACTAGAGAAAGGACATGGCACCCGAACAAGAGGTATCCTGGGTTTCAGTAGATTTTTCTGAAATTTTTGTACAATATATTATGACCCAGGATGATACTTGTATGCGAGGGAAATTTTTGTGAACCTACAGGGTGTGCCAGAAAACGGGTCCGAAGATACCTTCTTTTGCAAAGTTTAAAAATATTATTTTTCTCTTTGGATATGAATATCCTTTAATAAAATGATTAGTATAAGGATTTTGAAGTATATATTAATTTAACGAAGTGTCCTATAATCAAAATATACGAGGTGCTATAATTGTTAATGATAAATACTAACTTTTTAAAGTTCTAAAAAATGTATTCTAAATGCAAACTATTGTTAAAAATATTGAAAGAATAAAAATAATGATGATAACAATAATAATACAATTGTTAATAATACAAATAATAATAATAATAATAATTATAAAAATTGAAGAGAGGGGTGCAAAGGACCGGCAACCTCCACGTTGGTGCACCATGGACAGGCAGAGGTAACTCTGCCTGACTAATGTCGGCCGGGGGTACCAAGGCTAACCACCTGGTACTCCTTCTACTTCTGGTTCCTTATAACCTTAGAAGAAGGGCCCCTCACGATCGACCCCAAGCGGATGGGGGTCAGGGACAGGCGGGAGGGGCCTCACCGGATAGTCTCACCAATGACGACAACAGCAATGCACACGGACGCTTTAAGTGGACGAGAGAACTTCGGGATGACTTGTTGACCTGCCGCGAGAGTAGCGAACCTGAGCGAAGGGGATACATGGCGCGATTGCATGCACTTTGGTGCGAAATGCACCCAGAGCATCGCGCCTTCTCTCAACAACATCTGAGAGATCAAGTATCCTTTCTGCTCAGGACAGGTTACATAAGGGCACCCCGTCAGCTGGAAGAACTGCCAGCCGCAGTACCACCGCGGCAATTACCAGCTGATGGGGAACATCCTTTAGAGTTCACCAATGTAGACTTAAGGACGAGGGTTAGCCTTAACACCAGGGCTAACCCTAAAGCCACAAGACCTGGCTAGAATGGACGCGGTCATCGATGAGGAAATTCCGGAAGATGTAGACATCTGGCAAATCAACTGTGCCGTGTACAACGCCGCGAAGCAACTCGTCCCCCGTGAGAGGTCAACCAATCACTGGGTCGAGAAAGCCAAGCGGCGTGTACAAAAAATCGAAAGCAAGATACAGTCGGCCAAACAACACGCTTCTCGGATCCAGAGTGTGGTGGAATATAAGACGACTGGTAGAGTTTTTACTCCCAGGATCCGGCGCATAGCTGCCGGATTAAGACGTCAACACCATACTCTAAATCTGACAGTGATGCTTACCATCAAGCAGCACTGTCTAGATAGGATCCGAGCACTCATGACGATAAAGAAAACATTGAAGAGACGGGTGAGGAGTATGGAACAAAACAATTTGTTCCGTACGAATCCTTCCCGCCTCTTTCAAGAGCCACAACGTGTTGTCGAGAATCCGCCGACTGTAGAAGATGTCGAAACCTTCTGGAAGGGAATCTACGAAACGCCGCGTCCATTCAATAGCGACACTCCATCAATTGCACACTTCGAGGCTCTGTGTCACAGACATCTTGAAGAGCCAGAAGAAGTGTGCCCGGCAATCAGTACGGAAGAAGTCCAACAAGCACTTGTTGGTACCAAGAACTTCGCTGCCCCGGGCCCAGACGGCATTAACAACTGGTGGTGGAAGAAATTTCCTTCCACTCACCGCCGTCTGGCGCGAGTTTTCAACTCATGGTTGAACGAGGGGCAGCAGATTCCGGACTGGTTCGTCGAGGGACGTACTGTGCTAATCCCCAAAAAGGGGGATCTTTCCGACCCGAGGAATTATAGGCCGATCACTTGCCTTAACTCCTGCTACAAGATATTTACACGTATCTTGTATGCTAGGACGCTGAGGTCTGTTGATCCGGTCTTCCAGCAGATACACGAACAGCGTGGTGCCAAGAAGGGCATGGCAGGTTGCAAGGACAGCCTGCTGATAGACCGCTGTATTACACAGGATTCTGTGCAATACAAGCGGAATCTATCGATGGCCTGGATTGATTACCGCAAGGCATTTGATACAACATCGCATGAGCTATTGTTGTACTTGCTCGAATGTCTTGCGGTACCAGCACCACTAGTGAGATGCATAGAACAGCTGCTGCCGCTCTGGAAGACCCGCTTCACCATAACATCAGGTGCACAGCGGGTCACGACAGGGCAGGTGGCATTTAGGAGAGGAGTTTTCCAGGGTGACTCCCTGAGTCCTCTCCTCTTCTGCATCTCACTGCTGCCGTTGTCTGTTGGGCTCCGCCAAACCCGCGGATATCAATGTGGGCCACCCAGCGACCGGAGGCATAAGGTCACCCATCTATTTTATATGGATGACCTTAAACTTTATGCCTCCGGAGAGTGCGAACTACAAAACGCTCTTAGGGTGGTCGAAGAATATACGCGGGCAATTGGTATGGAGTTCGGGTTGGACAAATGTGCAGTCGTCCACCTCAAGAGAGGACGATGCGGGGAATTCCCTGAAGATGCGCAGCTCGTAGACGGAAGCATCCTAAGACATCTGGATGCCGGAGAGACCTATACATACCTGGGTGTGCAACAAAGGCACATCCAGGATGTAACACAAATAAAGGAATCTCTTCGCGGCAAGTACAGACACCGCCTCCGAAAGATTTGGTCTTCCGAACTTTCGGGGAAGAACAAGGTGTCTGCAACTAATATGCTTGCCGTTCCGATTCTGCTCTACTCCTTCGGAGTAGTAAAGTGGAGGGTAGATGAGCTGCGTCAATTAGACAGAGACACCCGCAAGATGATGAATATTCACAGAAGTATTCATCCTAGATCGTCCGTTCCTCGTGTGTACCTCCCACGTCAACGGGGGGGCCGAGGACTCTTGAGCCTGGAGTGTACGCATGGCAGAGTAGTACTGAGTATGGCATGTAACATACTCAGAAGCTCAGATCCCCTCTTGCGGTTCGTAAAACATCACGAAACTGTAGGAGTGGGAGCAGGATTATTCAAGGCAGCAAAAAGAGCCGCAGATGAACTCGGTCTCGCAATTGACATCAGGCGAGGAGGCCGGCGAGGTGCTGATGTTGAGTCAGTCACCGAACTTCAGCCAAATCGTCTGAAAGCCCGAATTAGAGCTGCCGAACAGGAGAAACTGTTTCGGCAGCACGTCGATAAACCCCAGCATGGTGTCTTCTATAAGAACATAGAAACACTGGGTTTATCGACCAGGCTGACCTTCGCCTTTCTAAGGTCAGCAGGGCTTAAGTCGGAGACCGAGGGATTCATTATGGCCTGCCAAGATGGTGTTATCAACACCTTGGTCTACCGTAGCCGCGTGTGGCGTGTAGAGGTTCCTGATATCAACTGCAGGACCTGCCATCAGGCGCCGGAATCGCTCATGCACTTACTTTCTGCATGCCCCATATATGCGATTTCGGCCTACATCCACCGACATAACGAGGCTTTACGAGTGCTATACTACCATCTAAGGCACTTGTACGGGGTAGACCAGACACCAGTGCTGCCTTACGTCCCCGGAGATATTGAGAAACGCCGGATTTACTGGAACTACTCGTTCCCGACTGTCAGGCTAATCCAAGCCAACAAGCCTGACATAGTCCTCCTCGACCATGAACTCAAGGTGATGTATGTTATCGAGTTCTCGGCACCTGCGGAGAAAAACATCACCTTGAAGGAGGAGGAGAAACGAACCAAATATCGCGATCTCCGGTACGAGCTCCAAGTGCTGTACCCAGGCTACTCGGTCAAAATGGTCGTCCTTATTATCGGTGTACTCGGAAGAATAAAGCCTACGCTGCTCTCGGAACTGAAGATCATACCGGCCTGCCGAAAACCAGCCGAGTGGCTGGCAGGTCAAATGCAGAAGGCGGTCATTCTGGGTTCTCTCCGTCTGCTTAGGGCACACGATTCTGGTATCTACAGTCACTAACCCTGCGGGATGTGGGGAGTGGCTGTAGTTGTTGCGCCGGCGCGACTCCCGTGAGGCGTCGGAGGCCACGGGAGGACTGACCGGCATCGGGAAACCGGAAGAAATAATAATAATAATAATAATTATAAAAATGTTTTTATTGAAATATTTTTTAGGAGATTGCACTGAAAAAATTCAAGAGTAAAGTTAAGCGTAGAACTGTTCTAACAGGTAATCATTAAAATTCATTATTATCATCCGATGATTAAACATTTATTTCTAAATTAGCAAATAGTGCCAAACATACTAAAAATAAAATGATTAAACACAAATCCGTTGTAATACAACCCGATTTAAAAAAATATATCATTTTAGGACTTAGCAAGTACACATTTGATATTTAACATAAAAACAAAAAAAAATAAATACCTATTTTTTTATAAGCTAATGATTTTCCATTCTGAAAATGCTAGGATAGAGTATTTAAAAAAATCATAATACTATCCAAAGATACTAAAATAATTAAATACAAATTAGTTAATTACAACATGATTTTGTTCTCAATTAACCGCATCTAAAACAACTCCCAAAAGTATATTTGATGGATATTTCACATTTTCTTCATGTCTAGCAAATACCAAGTACCACACAAACTAGCTACATGAGCACATGCTCCTAATGTCCTTGCTCTCATTTTGCATGGGCAATATCTTCTTGATATAGGATCCACATTTTGATCGGGATTTTCAAGGTAGGAAATAAAAATGAAATGTCTCACCGACTAATTAAAATGAGAAAATATTTTTGCTCTTATAAGTCCTGGATCAAATAACTAAGTTTGAAGAATAAATTCGTTGTTTGGGTTGCAATTGGTGGTGTCTTGAACATATCTTGGAGATAATCGAACTTGGTAGGTTCCTAAAGTTTTCAGCCTTAGGTAATCATAATTTAGTCTAGGAAATCCTTCCAAGTCATATTCGTGATTGATAATCCAGGGGCCATGGAAGCCACGAAGCATTTGATGTTGCTGAACTCTTGTTTGAAGCAAATTAATGTTATCTCCATTTCTAATTTCTAATATACGTTGTGCAAGCTCCTTATTTGCATCTTGCATGTGAATAGGCTCGGGAAATCTGTTTAATATAGCGCACGCAATTTTCAGAAAATCTGACAAGTGTACACAGTGTTGAAGTGGTATCATATCCGTAAAAAGTTTAAAGACTGATTTTAAATATGATCTAAGTGCAATTAATTTGCAACTTTAAAATTCTTGTTTCCTTTTCTTCTACTTCTTCTGATTCATCTTGTTTTTTCACTATTTTGGCTAAACTGTCGTTATCTGTAAATGTCGCTGTTAATTTTGTTTTCACTCTGATGTCAATATCATTGTACTTGACTTAACAGTTCAGTACCTGAATTTGACAATATTGTCATCTTCTTGTTATTTTTTTAACGCTGACATAGTTTATCGTATGAGAATTTCACGGTTCTAAGTAACAATTCACTATTTTTACAGGAGAACGAATTTAAGATTATACTCTCTAGAAAAATCGGTTTGGTTCCATTTTTATATGTGGAATGTATGGAATGAAGTAATTTAGTATTTGCTTGACATGATAAATATGGAATGGTTTAAATTTATCCAAAATTGTAGTAATTATAGGAAAATTAACTAACCTCTTCATACGCATCTGTAAAACATACTTTAGTATAAAAAATGGCAATTGTATTATAAATTTTAGTAATTTTTATTCATTAAAGAGACGGTAAAGAACGTGTAAAAATGAATAGTCTTTAATTCTGATTTCAAATAATAATGAAAAACATAGATTGTGGTAAATAATTACTTAGGATTATATGAAAATGACGTTTATGGCACCATCTCTCACTCAATGGTGAAATTTACTAGCCAGAAAAATGTAGAAAAATGTGTAGAGTAGGTTATAATAAAAATCTCTGCTTTGAGCTAAATGTAGTATAGATCCTTATGATTCTCATGCGACGAGATGTCACCCTCGACAGTTACATATCACTGTCACTGTCAAAAATTTTTACATTGTCTATCATCTTCGGTTTTTTGAGGTTAGGTGTTTTAATCGAATCATCGAATAACACACTGTCAGTGTCATTCTGACTTTCCAGCATTTTATGCCTCAATTTTACAGTGAGCTTCCCCATTTTACTTGTCTCCTTTTTGATATAACTATTTTTTTTTTCCTTATCGGTCTCTTCTCCTCTTTTCAAACACTTCCACTTACGATCGGTTACAATCTTGATTTCTTTAAGCTTTTTAGATTTCTTTGAAAATTCCAAGAGCACAAATGGGCACAATCACTAAGTTAAAAATTTAAAAGTAATCGTGTTACTCCCTGAACACGCTGTATAAAGAGTTTGATGGTGATCGTGAGATCAAAATATGTCAGATAAATCTGTCTAAAATTTATGAAACCAAACATCAATTTTATTTATTCTTACTTAATGTTATTGATATATGTACAAAGAACCACTGTTTCTGAACAGTTAAGCTGATGAGTATTTTTGATTTGCTTTGTTTAATAATGAAAATCAGCTTTTACTTGTCGGCTGAAACAGTAACAATAATCACGGCCAGTTAGGAGGATAATATGAAACGTGACCACTTATTTTGATTTATATTAATCACACATTTACGTGAGAGTTTTAATGTGGCTCGAGTTTTGTAGTAAATTAAATTCAAAACTCTCAACGAGGGTGAAATACACCGGTCAAATCTACTGTGTAAACACCTCCACTCTTAACCGTTTTCAAGCTTTCATTTTGACAGGGGTTCCTTTTATTCAACGTTTAACTAGACCATCTTAATTAAGATTGAAATACCAGTCATTACCTAAATAGCCCATCATTCGCCAAGCTTAATTAATTAATACCTGAAACTTTTAAATGGATATGATGGAGATTACTAGCTGTTATCAAAAAGTCACATAATAAATCAACGAACTACTTTACATTCTTGATTGTTCTTATGAATACCGGCAATATCAATACATGTTTGCACTGTCGCCAAATTCATAAAATCAAAGTTTACTTGTTTAAAGAGATATTTATATATATATATACATATATATATATTAAATTCGTTTTTCCGGGTATACTCCCGCGTAGGTGATAGGCCCCGAGAGGAGTAACCAGAAGCCGCAGTAAGCAGTTATCGGTTAGAACCTGAAGATGGCAGATGAGATTCTGCCGAAACGTCGTTCAGACAACCACGGTCCCTCTCGGGGCCTATCACCTACGCGGGAGTATACCCGGAAAACGAATTTAACATATATATATATATATATATATATATATATATTTTTTTTTTTTTTTTTTTCTGTTGAAGAAAACTTGAAGGCGGATTTTGAATTTTATCAATTATTGAAATATTAGTTGCCCACATAGTCTTTTTTTTTTTCAAGAGACTTGAAACATTAATTACTTTAAGCGAAAAATGAGCCTACTTTTGTTATATTCTGAGACAGAAATCAAATTTTCAAATGGAAGCAAACATGTCTTGGTGTTATTCACCTAAGGTGGAAGAAGTTTCGAATCAGAATTATTACATCCGACACACAATGCAGCGATCTTATGGGGCAAATAAACAAAAATCAGAACTCCAAAAAAATCAGTAGTATCATATGATTTATTTACCATAAAATTGTCCGATATTAGTCTATATTTACATCCACAAATATTTATTTTACAATGTAAGGTTGGTAAAAAAAATAGTGCATATAAACGTGCATATATATAATACCATAAAATATTATAAATTATACTTTATATTAGAAATGTTGACAGAGAACGAGATGTAAAAGTATACTTAGGATCCAGAAATATTTACATAATATAAACAAAAAAAATGTCTCATGTCTATTCTGCCCCTGAATCACTTTCACTGTCATCGCTAACTTCAAGAGGAGTTGTGATATTATATGCTGTCAAAGGCTCTACTTCGTCAGTTAACACGAAATACTCTTTAATGCTACTGTCATCAGCCATATTTTTTCCTTTTTTGGAGATTATTTTTCTGTGGAAAGCTAGTAAAGGATCTGATGTTATGATCAAACGATTCATCAAATCAATGTTTGATTCCGTTCGTGACTTTTTTGAGTGTGTGCCAATCTTTCTTTTCTAATCTCTTTATGTCGAGCCTCTAGGCACTCTTCTGACATTTCACCAATTGATATATTGAATTGAGAGATGACTTCATAACCGTGAACCACTATTTTATGGATAGTCATAGGCATATTATACCACGAGTACTCTTGCAGATACAATTCCCTAGTGTTCATGGCAAGATTGTTAAATTTATTTACATTAATTTTTTCCTTACATTTCAAAATTCTCAAAATTAGGTAAAATTGATAAAGTAGTGTCTCGTTAAGGCCGGTAATTTTGGCACTTATTTTATTTTGTTCGAAAAAAATTTCTAGCTGTATTTCCGTCATTGGAACTACCATAACCTTGTTTTGGTTTGTCTATATTGAGCCTTAACTGTTTTTTAAATTCACTTTGAATTCGTTTTTTGGTTTGTGTTTTCAAATCCTTAAATTCCCTTGAAGCTCGCCACTTTTTAAAAGGAAGGCGATATGCTATTTTTAAACAACATTCCAAGAAACGAATCCAACAATGCAAAGTTGACAATCCATATTTATATTTTTCAGAATCCGCTACGAACTGAGTCAAGTCTGTTTTATTCATCTGAGTCGGTTTTACTCCGCATAGATAACAAGTAGCAGTAGACTTTGTTTTGGTCACAATATTGCATACACTTCCATCAGTCATTGTAAAGTGAAATTCAAAATCTACGTTAAATTCTCTTTCGCCAATTCATGTTAATGTCTCTAATATCTTTAAAACAATTTTCAAATTTATTGTATTCTTGTTTATTATTTCCTCGTTTTCCTTAGGAAACGAACGGGGATTTTTCCAAACCACCGTTTTAGAGGATTTGTCCATGAACATAATAGGGACGAAACCTATAAAAAACAAATTCGTCAGATTCAGATTCTTTTGAAAATTTTTGCTTGTATATACTGTGACTGGAACTTCCATCCGTTCCCCATTTACAGACAAGAGTTAAATTTAATGAAGTAATGCTATGTATATCTACAACATTAATAAGATTGCAAATACTATTAAGAGTTTTATATAACATATTTTGAATATTAACTTCAACAGCTGTCTCAGAAGCGGATGATATCTCAATATATGAGTGTTGTTTGAACAGATTAAGTCTATATAAACTAGGAAAAGTATCTCTATGTATGCTATTTACCACAGTCCTTAATAAATTGTACTTGCGTTCAGATAAGTCTAGATCTAAGTAAAAAAGCAAGTGCTTGCTGTAAAACTCAATTCTTTCTTTACTTCTAAAAGTCCTGTAGAAGTTGATGAACTAGCGATACTAGAAGCGAACTGTAATTCCGCACTACCGAAGCTTTTTACCAATGTTTCCATTTTACGTTTTTTTGTTTTGACGGAACACTCTTCAAACTGCTTTTGTGGACGGCCCCGGTCACTAATTGAGGTAGTCGAACTGATATTGGTAGATTTTATTAAACTTTCAGGGATTGAAATTTTCGAGGCGAGAAAACCACTTTTATTTATTAATAAATAGGATCTTGAACGTGAGCACTTTGTCCACCTTGATTTTAAGTTAGCACATATTAATTTTGAAACATTCAGTGGTTCTGGAGCGTCAGGGTTTGTAATGTTATACAAGTTCGTAATACATTGCTTTATTGCAGTAAATTTGTCTTTATCTACTGTTGACACCCAAACTTCAAAACATTCACCATACGTAAGAGCGTGACCTATAAAGGAAAAAAGGCTTTTTATACAAATTTGCAAATATTTGCACAAAATTATATTATAGCTTTAATCTATACTAAATTGACTACAAAATAGCAGAAAGTTGCATATATACTTTTGTATACTTTTTTTTAAGCTTACAAAAGTTGTTAAAAAAATCAATAAGAATCAAATTTTACATTCGTTTATATACCTGGATTTATATTCTCCATGACCAAAATAGCACAAATTAAATACTGTTCAGCACACAACTATTCACAAGTGAATAAAAATTTTAACTGACCAAGTAGGTAATACACTATGTTGAAATTACCTTCGATTCTGTCCAATAACCCCCTCCCTCGATACCGGGAAATTCCAAAAAACGTTTCTTGGAATAGCTTGTTTGGTTACTTACCTACTTATAGGGTAGATAATTAAACCCAAAATAAAGGGTCGGTTTTTACATTTTTCTCCACAGGTCGCTGCACTGTGCGACACTTTTAAAGTTGACAATTTTACCCTTTCTTCAACATACCTGCAGTTTTATTCTGCTCCAGACATGTCAAGGGGAGGCATGTCTGGAAATCTGCCTGGCTATTTCATTCTTTCAACATCATCAAAAACACAACGAAAGAAAAAATTGTATCTCTAATACACCTATCTCTACACCAAATACCAACACACAGTATAGTCTGGTAAAGAGTTCTCACTATCTAATACACAATTACATAAACAAAACTTCTCTAGCGATACAATGATAGTGTTCATAACACAATTTAAAACAATGACTATAAAAGTGAACGTCATAATTTCTGTTAAAGATAAACATTAGATCTACGGAGATGTATTATAGAGAACGCGATAAGCCGCTATGAGATCACTACAGTCAAATATGTCCACTTCCAATGAAACAGCAAAAATATGAAATCTTTCTTCATAAACAGGCCGAACAAGTCCATATGGAACAGTTTCTATGAGATTTTGGTTGCGAATTAGTTCGGGTGTCCACACAGTAGAGCTGTAATACAACGAAAGACGAATATACGTATTGTAAAAGCAGCCACAAGTTGCTAATTTAGGTATAGAGAACATTTTTTTAATGAGAAATAGAGGACATTTAGCTTTGTTCACACAGGAAATATGGTGAGGCCAGGATAGGTCCTATAAGATGTAAACACAACGCTTAAATCTTGCCAACCTTAGCATAATTGAGACATGAACTATTTTTACCCATATGCAAAACGACACGTTTATTGAAAATTAGTGGGATCAATCAGTTTTCACTCCATTTTACGATGCTGTCAACTTCGAGTTGCTAATGATTATAGTGGATTTATGGGATTCCATAGATTATACTGTTATCTAAATATGGAGAATATTTGCAAGCAAGCAAGTGCGGTATGTTGGATGTATACAACAGGTACAGCAGCAGACTTAAGACCGAACCTTAAAGAACTTCGCTTAAAATACTTTTTAGTTGGGAGAAACTACTTGATACTTTAATCTGACATTTTCTATTATTAAGAAAATCTAAAATTCAGCAAAGAAGGGATCCATTTATTTCACAGTATTCTTGTTTGCCTATTTAGAAGTACTTTTTCGAAAACTTTCGAGAAACCCAAGTAAACGATATCAGTAACCTTGTTCTTATCAATGTTCAATCGTTTAAAAATGATAAAAAATTTATTAGATACATTAAGCTTGAAGCGTTTGCCCACAGAAGGAATTGTATAATTTATAGCTTTAGGGAATAAATCTTTAAAACCCGTTTTTTTTTTTGAAAAAAAATAATTTTCATACAGTGAATGACAAAATTGCACATTAAGTTAAAATTTTTGCTCATACAAAAATATTAAAAAATTACAACAAAGAAGGTTTAGTGCCATATTCCTCAAAAAGAAACAATTATGCAGCTACGGACACGTGTTTCGGAGTTATTGCCCCTCATCAGCGTAGCGTAGGTAAGGAATTGGATCTACGATGGGATAGATCAGGAACAAGAACTAAAATAAGGCTGGAAAGTACAGTACACAGTACTCAATTATTGTCTTCATGTTCCCATGTGCCACATTTGGGGCCTCGATGAGCACAGTCAACACACAGAGCTCTATGTGTACTGCTCATTTCCACCTGGCACATACAAATAAAACAAGATAGATTTATTGGGGTTCGAAATAAAACAAAGAAGGTTTAGTGCCATATTCGCCAAAAAAGAAACAATTATGCAGCTACGGACACGTGTTTCGGAGTTATTGCCCCTCATCAGCGTAGCGCAGCTAAGGAATTGGATCTACTGTTAGAAGGATAGGGCTTTTATATAAACACTGTATTTGTTTTTAGAACGTTTTTATTAGTCTTGAACTTGAACTATTTCACTAACAAGAAATAATAATAATTCTACAATGCTTTCATTTTAATATATATAATCCAGGCACCAGCTTCCTGACACAGCATAAACTTATATATATTATTGCTTCTTAGAAGCGTGGTATTTATTCAGATTAAATATCATATTTCAGTTAAATAATTATTTTGATTTTGTAAACATATTCCAACACTCCCACTCAAAATAAAAATAATTAATAGAAAATTAAACATAGACAAAAAAAAAATATTATTTTAATCCTAGTTCTGAACGCAACAATTTAAATTTCTGCAGAGGTAGTCCTTTTGTGAATATGTCAGCGAGTTGATTATCTGTGGAAATATAACTTAAAATTATTAATCCTTCTTGGATTTTCTCTCTAATAAAATGGTATTTTATATTTATGTGTTTGGTTCTTTTGTGATCGGAAGGATTCTTAGCTATTGATATACAGGCCATATTATCTTCATGTATAAGTATAGGAGTCTGAATATGTATGTTTATACTGTCACTGAGCGATTTGAGCCAAAGTGCTTCTTTTGTTCCTTCAAAAGCTGCTATATATTCTGCTTCTGTTGATGATATTGCGACTGTACTTTGCCGTCGACTATTCCATGATATGGAACATGAGTCATATAATTTGAATATATAACCTGAGGTACTTTTGCGAGTTACTGAATCGTTTGCCCAATCGGCATCTGTGTACCCAACAAGTTCTCCCACTTTCGTGTCTTTTGTTTTAGTAAACGTTAATTTTAAATGTAATGTTCCTTTTATGTATCTAAGCACTCTTTTCAAAGCTTGCCATAAGGTTATATTATTTTTAACCTGATATCTACTTAATATATTTATGGCTATACATAGATCAGGACGTGTACACAACATCACATACATCAGACATCCTATTAAATTTCTACAGGGAGCATCGTAATATTCATCTAAATTTAACTTATCATAGTCAAGTTTTACAGGCAACGGTGTATCAACTGGCTTGCATTCTAGCATATTGAACTTTTTTAAAATCATTGATAAATACATATTCTGATCAAGACTAATTATATTTTCAAAACGTTTTATTCTTATTCCTAAAAATAATTGAATTTCATTCAAATCTATCATTTTAAAATTTTGTTTTAAATAGTTTTTTATATTTATCATAGTTTTCAAACTTTTAGTAGCTACAACTATGTCGTCAACGTATAACAAAATATAAATATTTTTATTTACGTCGTTTTTATTTAGAAAATAAACACAGTGATCTACTTTTGATTGAGTAAAACCAGCCTTTTTTAATGTAACATTAAAATGTTCGTACCAACATCTCGCAGCTTGTTTCAGACCATATATTGATTTGTGTAATAAACATACTTGGTTTTCTTTACATTCTACTCCTTCTGGAGCTGCCATGTATATAGTTTCTTTTAATGATCCGTTCAAAAAGGCTGTTTTTACATCCATATGATGTACTAATAATGAAAATTGGTTGCTAAAAGCTAATAATAGTCTAAAGCTGGTTAGCTTTACTACTGGAGCAAAAATTTCGTTATAATCTTTAAGATATTCTTGGCTAAAACCTCTTGCTACCAGCCTTGCTTTATATCTATTAACATTTCCATTTGTATCAATTTTAATAGTAAAGACCCATTTACAACTAACTATATTTGTGTTTGACGGAGTTTGAACGAGAGTCCAAGTTTTATTATCTTTTAATGCTTTCAACTCTTCTTTTATTGCTAGCTCCCACTGATCACGATCTTCCCTACTCTCGATTTCTTTAAATGATTTTGGAATATCTAGCGGGAAATTAGAGGCATTCAACAGTAAGTATGTTTCTTGGTCGTAAATGCTCTCGTCATAATTTATTACTGGACTATTTTTAAGTCTTTTACTTCGTCTAACACCTTCTAATGTTTTTTCTTTGTCTGTTTCATTATCACACGCTAACTTTTGTTTATTATTTTCATTATTGGTCACCCGTCTTGTTTTGGAAGTACCATTTTCTGTTTTAGTGGTCTCAAGTTCACCTTTTTTGTCTTGAGTACCTAATTTTTGCATGGTCTCTACCTTTTGAAACAATTTAGTTTCATTTTTATAAGTAGGAGTACCTTTTGAAACATGACTACTGGTCTCATTATTTGTAGTATGAGTACCATCGGTCTCATTACTTGTAGTATGAGTACCTGAGTTGTTTGTATTTTCAATTACCGTGGGTCTTGTTTGTAAGAAAGTTATTTCATCAATAATAACATCACGCCCTACAATAAATTTCCATGCCTGTGGATCCCATAACTTGTATCCACTAGCTTCATAACCTACCAATATTGTTTTTAATGATTTAACATCAAATTTTGATGTTTGTTTTTTATTTAGTACATATACAGTGGAACCAAAAATTTTTAAATTTTTAAGAGATGGTTTTTGACCATGCCATTTTTCAAACGGTGTTTGTTTATTATTCAATGCTTTGGTAGGTATACGATTTATTAGGTACGTTGCTGTTAGAACAGCTTCACCCCAAAAGTCTTTTGTTAATTGTGCGGCATTTAAAATTGTTCTAGCTTTCTCAGTAATTGATCTATTCATTCTCTCAGCAACTCCATTTTGTTGTGGAGTGTGAGGAACGGTTAGATGATAGGTTATGCCTTTTTGAGAACAAAATTCTTTGAATTCATTTGATAAATATTCCCCACCATTGTCACAATATAAATTTGTTATATTTAAGTTAAAATGATTTGTTGCTTTATTAACAAAATCCTTAAATTTATTTAAAACCTCCCTATTGAATGTTAAAAGATATACAACTGTATAATGGGTAAAATCATCAATAAAGGTAAGATAATAATTTTTATTATCCACTGTTGGTGGACTTATAGGACCACATACATCACTATGAATTATATATAGTGGCCTGTTTTGAGGCTTTTTATCCTTTTTATTACAAAAAGGTTGCCTAGTTTGTTTACCAAAAACACATGGCTCACATATGTTAGATGTGGGTTTAATGTTGACAATTAGGGGAAAATCACTTACTAATTTATTAGTTTGAATTTGTTTAAATTTATCTTTGCTGATATGGCCTAATCTTTCATGCCATAATTTATAATTATCTTTAACTTCAGCTATATTTGCATTTTTCCTTTTAATTATAAATGTAATTCCTAATAAATTATTTATAGGCTTACCTTTTGCTATTAGGTGACCTTTACTTTTAATCTGTACACCTGCCTGATCAAAAATTACCACCATACCTTTCTCCTGTAGTCTTTTTTACAGATAACAGGTTGCACGTTAGCTCTGGACAATATAGGACATCTTGTATACTCCCCTTCTAGTCCTTGATCGGTTGTTACTTGGATATCTCCTTTCTTGGTTGCTGTTATTGTTGCTCCACTTTTAGCCACTGTTATTTTAAGGGGGGTCTCTAGTTCCATCAAGGTTGTAAACACTTCAAGTTTATTTACAATATGGTCACTAGCACCGGAATCCACCACAAAGACAATGGAGTCCTTTTCTTCATATTTGTGTTTCTCTTCGCTCACCATCATAAATGCGAAACTTTTTTCTTCTTGCACCGCCTTTAATGTTACCGGACGTGAATTATGTTTTCTTGTTTTATTTCCTTGTTGTTTTTCTATAATTTTTTGGTAATGATAACAGTCTCTTTGAATATGATTTAGTCTTCCACAGTGATGACATTTTTTAAATTTATATGGGGATTTATAATGAAAAGATCCCTTATTTGTGTAATTTTTTTGTTGAGCATTTCGTTGGGTATATTTTCTTTTGTTGGTTATTACTTTTGACATTTGTGGTTTTATGTCTTCACTCAGTAGAGCTTTTGGTTCTTGAATTGTAATTTTTGTTTCGTAATCTAATAATTTCGTTTTTACAAATGCCATGTTTAAATTCGTTTCATTTAGTGTTTCTAATGCTGTTATTAATCCATCATACACTGGCGGCAGTGTTAAAAGTAAATGTTGCACCTGGTCCATTTCATCCAATTTTGCCCCTGCTGTCATAAGTTCCATTATCAAGTTTTCAAAATTTGTAAAATGTTGGGATAGTTTTTCATTTGGTTGTAATTTAAGAGTAAACAGTTTCTTGCGTAAGGTTAATTGTGTCGCAAGACTTTTTCGCTCATAGATACTATCTAGTTTAGTAATGATATTGAAACCGTGCTGCTGATCTTTGATTGAATTTAGTAATGTGTCACTTAAATATTCATAAATTATTCCACAAACAATTGAATCGTCCTTCGTCCATTCTTCTGTCGGTTCCGACGGAACAGGATTTTCTAATATATATAATATATTCATTTCACGTAAAACAGCTTTTATACGGAACTTCCATAAAGCATATTTTTCCCCATTAAATGGCTGGATATTTCGTTTGCGGGTTAGAACATCCATTGTGACACTTGTGCAAACAACAACAAAAAAAACTTATTTATTCACTGTCTTACTTTTATTTTGTTGAAATTGTTTAAACTACTAATCACCTTTATTGTTATTTACGTTATCTGGGCCCATAACCTGTTAGAAGGATAGGGCTTTTATATAAACACTGTATTTGTTTTTAGAACGTTTTTATTAGTCTTGAACTTGAACTATTTCACTAACAAGAAATAATAATAATTCTACAATGCTTTCATTTTAATATATATAATCCAGGCACCAGCTTCCTGACACAGCATAAACTTATATATATTATTGCTTCTTAGAAGCGTGGTATTTATTCAGATTAAATATCATATTTCAGTTAAATAATTATTTTGATTTTGTAAACATATTCCAACATCTACGATGGGATAGATCAGGAACAAGAACTAGCCTTATTTTAGTTATTGTTCCTGATCTATCCCATCGTAGATCCAATTCCCTTAGCTACGCTACGCTGATGAGATGCAATAACTCCGAAACACGTGTCCGTAGCTGCATAATTGTTTCTTTTTGGGGAATATGACACTAAACCTTCTTTGTTTTATTTTGAACCCCAATAAATCTATCTTGTTTTATTAAAAAATTACTTTTACATACAGAATTAATTTGAATTTGTTGAAATTATACACGCCTTTAATTTTTCCATGTAACATTTCCTTCTAAATATAATAGAAAAATAGAGTTTGATTGTTAATTAATTAGGGTTCCAGAAACTGAAAACGTGTTGAAAATTTAGTTAAATACTTCAAAAGGTATGACATTCTGAATTTAAATCATAAATAATGATGAATATTGGAAAACATTATTTTCTAATATTACATTTAATTTATTGAGCAATTTATTTTGTAGGCTACACTTTGAGCTGTGTATTAACAATTAAACTCATGCTATAATTGCAATTAAACTGCAATATATTCAACTAACTGGTAAATAAATAATTAAGGACAACTCACGAAACATGAACCTCCCAAATTCAAATTTAAATCAAAACAATTTTATTAACAATTAATGGTCCTCGTCAGACACCCGGTCCGTTTACGACCTAGCATCCCTGCGTAAGGTGGTGATGGGGCAATTGTTACGTCGGGCGGAGCGGGACCGGTTCGAACGTAAAACTAGTAGTTTCTCGTATCACCGGCTCCTTCGCCAAATATTAGAAAAACAACAGCATTTGTCGCACATGTTGAAATAATGAAATATTGTTTTCATTTCTTTAATACAAACCGCAATGTGTGACAAATATTACGTAATATCCAAAATTGGATTGCAGGGAAAATGTCATTGAATGTTGAAGAGTTAACAAAATGTTTTACATCGCAAGATTAAATTACAATAATGGCAGGCTCAAATAATTTGAACAAACGAAGAACACCTTTTTCCAATATTATCTATAATAAATTAAAGTTATGGTCCCATACTAACTTCTTCATTGTGTCTATACCCTATGGAAAAAAACCAGCTCAATAATAATTATGCATATAATCAACTACCTAGAAATAAATGACCTAAAATATTTACAAAGTTAGATACCCAGTCTAAAAATACTGGGCCAAATGAACCTTCAGCTAGCAGCGCTGAAGACACTATGAGTAGGTCAGGTAAAACTTACTATATTGTCATTCATCAGACTGTTAAATACTAATTTTTCTATTAATTAATTCGATTGTCTCACAGCAATAATATTTAGATTATAGTTCTTTGTTTCCCTAATAAATTAATTTTAATAAATTTAATGTCAATTAGGTACTTAGACTATTGTTAGCTAAAACAGTTTGAAAAACGGCCTTATATGATTAAATATCATTTTTATCAGAAAATTTAAAAAAATGTTATTTACTAAAAAATATTTGAAATTATTGTATTAGTTTTACATTAAATACACAAATAAAAAGGAGTAGGATTTGAATCCTTTTTTTTATAAATCAAATTATATTTCAATTAAGAATTAAGTAATTATAAAAAAAATTTTGGTAAGCGTCAAGAAAATTTATATTTTATATAAATGAAATAATTCACGTTGCTTTAATTCAAAACATAAACTTGAAAAAATCTTTACTTGATATGGGAATATTTTTTTCTATATATGGTAATAAAAAATATCTTTACAATTATTATCATGATGGAAAGGTTCCAAAACTCTGAAATCATTTATATCAATTATTTAATTTCCTCTATCCCATAAGCAATTATATAATCAAATTGCCCTTCGCAGGTTTCAGCTTTAACTCTAATTAAGAATATCTTAAAATCGTCATGTTTCCGGCATTGCTTGAAATTAGTTAATTATCAAAATACTTAATTAATTAATTTTAAGTGCATTTCATGATATATAAATTACGAAATTTAATTGATGAATGTTTTGAGTATAAGAAAGCTTTTAGCAAACTCTTGAGTTATAATTAATCTAATAATTAATACCTGATATGTCATTTAAAATATTTATCAATAAACAAGATGGTGGGCTTATCTCGTGTAATTCTTTAAATACGTATTTAAATTTTGAAGATTCTTTTAACTCTAAATATTAACTTACAAGTTATTAAGCAATGGTTAATCTCAAATCGATTTGAAGTAAATATTAATAGACTTTACAAAAGCGTTGAGTCGCATAATTCATCAAATTGTATTATTGCAAACTAGTTTCTTATTGGTTTACTTTATTCTCATACATTATTGTTCTAAAACATTATAAAATATTCACAAAACGTTGAGGAACCTAAATGTATTTTGTTTCTAAAAAAGATTTATATTCTTTTGTAAATGTATGAAGTCGACACATATAAAGGGTGATTATAACAAACGTGGTAATTTATTTAGAATAATTTAGAGGTAATGTCGGTTACCCTAAGCTAATATATAAAATTACACATTAGAAAATTACAACTTCTTAAATAAAAAAGGTGTAGACAAATTGACTTTAATCTTAAAACTAGTTTTAAACCCTTTGAGTTGTCCTCGACGCACATAGAGGAATTTTGCCGTAAAAGCATCATTAATTGATGCTCTTACGGCAAAATTCCCCACATTATTTTAATAGCTTTATGTGCTAAACGCTTTAAATACTTTGAGTAATTGATAAAAGAAAAACTGTGGTTAAAGAAACATGTTATGCCATCAAGAGGGTTAGTTGTGTATGTATTGCGATTGTTTAATGCCTCCACCTCCAAAATACCTTATGCATTTGGACTCAAAATTCTGAAATAGATCAATTATTATTTTAATATAGAACATTTACATATACGAAATTAATTGCTATGATGCTACCTTCCTTTGGGGGGGGTGATCGACCCCCGATTTTTAAATAGTAAAGTAACATCAAGTGACACATGAAGTGAAAAGTATTTCAAATCTGCATTTACTATGTGCCAAAAAAAATAATTTACAAAAAAAAGTGAATAATTTAATAAAAAAGTGAATTTTATATATGTATTGCAGATTAAATATTGGTTTTGGAAAAAAATAGTTGTAACATAAATTCTATTGATGAAAGTAATAAAACAAATAAAAGAGAAATTAATGAAAATGAGAAGAAAAATTTTATTATTACAACTAAATATGAGGTTTATTCTTGAACATGAGCATTTGAATGTTTAAATTTATTATTCAATTTACTTTTTAAAAAAGTGTCCAGCCCGTCTTGGAATAAGGAAATGTTCTCTGATAGTCCCGATCCTGAAAAAATAAAAGACAGAATTTAAATCACTTTGAGGATGTCGTTCTCAGTTTCTTTACATCCTGATCAAACAATACCTTCGTGCACGATTAAAGAAAAAAATTCATTATCACAAAATCGAGTACGGATGTGTAAAAGTTTTCTTTTCGGCAAATACACAGCTATGTCTAAGTAAATATTACAGGAGCCTAGAATATATACCAAATCTGGAATATACACACCTATAGGTATATCATCCATATTTGTATTATTTTTAAAACAACAATTTTTAATGAAAAACAACTCCTATAAACAAATATCCTCTGCAAAATAAAAACCAAACTGTAATCACAGGGGTTTAATTCGAACACCATACCGCCTAACCACTGACAGGGTGCTATTTATGTATAGGAGTAAAACTGTCATCTATATTACCTTCCGTTTTAATCTTTTTTTATTGTGTTCAGTGTCAGTTAAGTTTCTAATATTTTTTTATGTTTTTAAATTTTATCCTTTTTTGCATACTTACATAATATAAACATAACTAAGTATATTCATATTGCTTTATTTGATATTTTCTCTTTATTTTTTTTTTCCTTTATGTTTTTTCTTCTAGTTCTTTTTTTTAAACTATTTTACACTTTTTATGTACCTGAATAAGATATTCCACTGAAATATTTATAGCCTTCTAATTACAGAAATGACAAGCAAAAAGTCGTAACAGGAAATGTTTTCTTGTTAACATAAAACATTATGGGCAGGATTATCATTATTGTTAATTTTACTAATCTATTTATTGCTATACTGGGTGTAACTGAATCATGGTACACCCCCATTTCTCCTTTAATTTTGAAGATAATTGATTGAAACTGGGAATATCATATATACATACTAAGTGGCACTTTTCAACATACAAGTGATATTTTACTCAACAAACATGAGGAGTCAATTGCTTGTCTTGATCTCCGACTAAAACTCAAAAATAGAAAATACGCTTTTTTCACATTTTCAGTTCGTTTGTTACTTCACAAGGAATTCTCCACAAATGTAACAAAACAAATCTATTGTGTTCACAC
>JANEYF010000913.1:0-48800 GCA_029963845.1 Rhamnusium bicolor
TTGTTCCACGATGAATTAAGTTTCTGCCAGTCTAGTCGAAATGGCGTCACTGATTTCTACTGGAACAGTTGGTTTTTCAGATTTTTGCACTAAATATCTATTTATCTCTATTGCTCTTACTCTACTCTCAAATGTTTATCACTTTCCAAACTATAACCGTTTAGGTAGCAGAATACTACGATGCTACTTTCTTCTTACTAGGACAGCCAGAGATAGTGGTTGTCTCTTGTGCCACGTTCTGATGGAAACCATCTCTAGTTTTGCGGTCTGGTAAGTTTTATATGTTTTCTGGTATTATCTTGTGATTTTATGCTCATCATTATTTAAAAGTTGCTATATTGATTTAAAGTACCTTTCCTTTGAGGTAATTTTCATAATAATATTGTACCGTAATTATCTTAATTTACACCTTGGGCGAATTTGCTTTTCGGTGATCAGTTCACCTTAGTTGTTCTTTGGAACAGCCATCATTAATATTGATTAGTATCAATTTATCGTGCCTTGCTGGCAATTTATCTAATAGCCCTTTGATATTGTAATAATTTCGTGTGTTAATTTAAACTAACTTTCGGTTATTGTAAATTTTAGATTTACTCGGCAACGGATGTCGCCATTTTGTATCGTAGTTAGTTGTTTTCTGTCTTTGTATCTTGATGTTTTAGGTCACTTGACTACGTTGGTAGCGCTCTCTAAACAGTGGTGACTGGTGACATTTGGAGATTGGTACACCTGGTTGGACCAAACCTATTTGTTTATAACCTTTGTGAAAATTATCTAATTTGGTGCATTTGTTTTGTGGTGGATTATTTTATACCAGTGCATATATTTATCAACCAGACCTCAGTAACGTAAGGTTTTTCTAAATTTAAAATATCGAATGCTTACTTGAACGTTTACTTGGTATTTATTCAGGAACGTTGCTCTAGTGGAGCTTGCCTAGTTCTCTGGCAAAGATACCTGCCTAGTTATCTAGCACTAGATTAACTTTTAATTATCTAAAGTAAACATATAGTCAAGTATATATCTTTATTTAACTTTATCTGCAATTCATTAGAACCTCTCTCCGAGGAACTAATAAATGATTTAATTTAACGTTACCTTTAAGTTGAAAACTCTCATATTGTTTTATATTTAGCAAATATTTATTTACGTTATCTTTCTAGTTGTCTGTCTGCATACAGACATTGTAAATTCTATTTTCTTGAAGATTAACTTCTTTTAGTACAAAAATATCTTAACATTTAGTGAATACCTATTTCACTTGTTCATTATCGTAGCTACACCTAGTTTATTTGTTGGACTAGTATTTTGTCTATTTAACGTAACTTTTATTGATACTTAAGTTAGTTTAAGTCTTCAACTTCCTAAAATATTGTAGGACACCGATCCTAGTATGTTTAGTTTGCAATTTACTCGGTAAATTTGTGTTAACTCATATTTGTCTACGTAGCTGGACAATTTAAACGTTACAGCTTTTAACTTTGTTTTGCGTATAATACTGATCTCATAAAACTCTCACCTTTTTATGTAAATACCTGGACCACGAGAAGAGGATAACTGGTGGATCGAACTGATCATTATATACAGGGTGGAGCAGAAAATGATATTTTACACAACTGGCATTTTTTTCTCAAGGGTAACCGCAGTACTGACAGTGGTGAGTCAAATTGACACCGAACCCATTAAGAGCTTAGCCGTTGGTGAATTCTTCGCTGGACTAACCCATTGGAAGTTACGTAAGATCTTCGTCCCCAGTGAAAGTTTTTATTTGGTCAGAAGAAATTTGTAAGAGATCAGTCATTGTATTTTTTTTGTATTCTCTCAATAACGTCAGATTTTATTTTTAATTTTTTTTCTCTTTCACTCATATCATTTTTTCTGTGTGGTTAGTTGTTGGTCTTCAACCATAAGTAATTTTTTTGACTTGTAAATAATTGTACATATACTAGTCTTGATTATACTTTTAATAAAATAATATCTTTTTATTCCATTTCCTCTCCAACCGAAATCAAGTTTTAACATTATCTTTACCCTTTAAAGTAAAATTTTAATTCTTTGGTACTTGCAAAAGTCCTGGCGCCCAGCCTAGATTTTGGTGATAACTCAAATCAATCGAAGCCCTTATTCACGACCTGCTCACTGAGCTACCGGTTCATAAGTACAACCCCCAGCTTATTGTGTTATGCCAACAACTGGCCGGGGGTGTTGCAAACATTAATTTCATAATTATTTTCCAATTTTGTTTTAATGTCGTCTTTTACAGTATTCAAGGCTTTTCTAAAATTTCTGCTCCATTGTGGATATTTAAACCCACTTGCAGGTCCACTGGATTTATATTACTTCTTATATCGTTTTTAATTTCATTTGTTTCTTTTTCTATTTTGAGTTTAAGGACTAAGATATGTTCCTGTATACCAAGACTTTCAGCGTACATTGGTTGGATATTTTTAGATGGTGCTGCTGATTTATTTTCTTTTATTTCCTTTATTTCCTCTCGCATTTCATTAATCATTATATTTTGCTACATAATAACATTGTAACACGCCTTTAACTTTGATTTAAAATCATTCAAAATATCTTTAATTCCCACACATTCACATGCCGATGTTGTTTCCAACTTCAATCTTGTACTTCGTGTCGTCATTATTATATTATGGCATTCGGCAATGTTTATTGCCGAATTTCGTTATTGACTGACAAATGTTGATGCATTTTGGGTCACTACACAATAACAATAAAACATTTTGTCCCTTGTAGGTGGAACTGATGATGGAATAATTTTGGTTTTTCCAGCACTATAACTGTTTATTGAATTTATTATATTCCCCTACACACTTTTCTCACTTTATTTTAAAATTTTAAGGACCTTAAGCTGTGCAATCTGCTTGTTCACTCATCGAAGGTTCAGGCCATAGAGATAATTCTCAACTTATCAGAAAAACCTAAAACAAAAAATCTAACCTTCATTAAACCGCAAAATTGTAATATTAATGACACAATGATTGAAAAAAACCCGTTCTAATAATTTACGAGTGCTAAGTTCACAATCAATCTTGGTGTCCGACGACTATGTACAAGAGGACGTCATGTTTGTTTGTAACAATGTAAATGCTAGTGTAAGAAATCCAAATAGTGGTAATTTTTTATACCCGAGATTCCCTCTTTAATCACTGTAAACCATAATGATATTTCTCTATTTCATATTAATATACATTGTTTGACAAATAAAGTACAGCTTCTGGAAACTCATTTAACTGAATAAGAATTACCATCTTTGGTTTGCATTACTGAACATTGGATGAATGAATTGCAATCTTCAGTAACTACTATTAAGGATTATGTAAATATCAGCAATTTCATATTCGGGGTGGGGGGGTGCAATTTATTGTAAATTGAGCCTAGCAGATAAGTGTAAATATTTTAATTTAAATAAATATTGTGTTGAAGTAGACTTTGAAAAACTGCTGTCACTTTTAAGAAAACTATTTGTATTTTGTTTGTGCATAGGTCTCCATGTTGTAATTATTGTAATTTCTTAATGAAATTGTCCGACGTTTTATCTAATGTCACAAAACTCTTTGAGTACGTTATTATTACTAAACGAACCCACTAGAATTAACCTAATAAGTGACATTCCTAACGCGTTCGCGAACTTCTTCTGCAAATCCTATACACCGGCATGCAATTCTAATTATTTGTCAAGTGATCATCATCCTACTTCAACAGTGCTCTTACGTGAATTCGAGGAGTGTGAAATACTAGCTGTTTTAAAGAAAATAAAACTGAAAATGACAACCGGCCCAGACGGTGTTCCTGCATTCTTACTTAAGGATTGTGCATACGTGCTGGCTTATCCCCTAAAAATTATTTTTAATATGTGTTTAATGAAGGGTGAGTTGCCTAACTTGTGGAAATAGTCGAAAGTCTGTCCCATACACAAAAAAGGTGATAAATCTGAAGTTAGTAATTTTCGACCAATTTCCATTATATGTAATTTCTGTAAAGCTTTAGAAACGTTACTTCATGATTATATTTATTTCCATGTTTCCAACAAAATATCGGTATTTCAACATGGTTTTGTAAAAGGACGCTCCACAGTGACAAACCTGGTTTGTGTTACTCAGTTTATAGCTGAAGCAATTGACAATCAGACACAAACAGATGTAATTTACACCGATTTCTCTAAGGCTTTTGACAGACTTGACCACAATATACTACTTCATAAACTGAGTAACTTTGGTTTATCTGATCATTTAATTACATTTTTCAAGTCGTACCTACATAATAGGACTCAATATGTAATATTTAATGGGTTCAAGTCTGTTAAATACTTAGCAACATGAGGTGTCCCCCAAGGGTCCATCCTTGGACCCTTGTTATTCATAATTTTTATAAATGATATTGCAAACGTTTTGGACGTGAATTGCCTACTTTATGCCGATGATTTAAAAATTTACTCAGTTGTTGTTAACAGTTCTAGTGATTGTCTCCACCTGCAGAGTAATCTAAATAATGTAAATATCTGGTGTCAAGAAAACAAATTGCATTTAAATGTTAACAAATGCAACATAATGTCAATTTCAACGAAGCTAACACATATTATCTTCGATTATAATCTTGATAATATCACTCTAAATCATCCAGTAACATTCCGTGAACTTGGTGTTATCTTTGACAATAAACTTGCCTTTGTTACACATAAAGACTTCTTAGTCTTAGAGGCAGGAAGGACGTATGGATTTATAGCTCGAAACACAGTTAAATTATTATATTTTACATTTGTCAGAACTAAGCTAGAGTATGCTTTTCTTGTATGGTCCCCTCAGTACGGTGCACACATCAATATTTTGGAATCTGTTCAACGTCGAGTTTTATAACTTTTAAGCTTTAAAACTGACGGCACTTATCCTCCTATTGGCTTTCCTCAAAGTGATTTATTAGAAAAACATTCTCTGGCAAGTCTTGATACAAGGCGTAAATATTTCTCTCAGGAATTTTTGTTTAAGATTATTCAAAATATTACCGATTGTCAAGATATTTTATCTAAATTAAACTTTATTGTGCCTAGAATAACCTCTAGAGATAACTTGACATTCTATCTCCCGACACCTCGTACAAATATTCTGTAGTAGTAACAAGTAATGACTTGTTTTTCCCTATAATCATTGTATATTTGTCAAAATCCTTAAGGCCATTTTGGTTTGTCAATTCAGGTTAATTGTGTAATTTCCCTTCTCTTTTCCCCTTTTGTTTTATTTTTTTAGTTATCTTAGTATTTTGTAATTAATATTTTATAATTAGTATTTTGTAATTATCTCAGTACCTATGAACACATTATATTTTTTTCTATCTGTATTTTGCCTACTCCCCTGTTCTGTAATTGGGTTATTTACCTGTTGAACAGTGTAATCTAAATAAATAAATAAATAAGTGAATTTAATTCCGGCATCTCAATCGATTACATTGCAATTAATATTGATACTGAAATGTGTAATTGTACCGTGATTGACTCGCACATATCAGATAACAAAGGTCAGTTATTCACTTGCAATGTGATAAATAATTGTCAGGAGACCATAACACAATACACAAAGAGGTGCAAAATATTTTCTGAACAAAATATGTACAGTTTCGAAAGAATTTTCTCTAGCCAATATGACCTCGTAACCCAAACACATGATAGAGTCGAGAGTTACTATAATGAGTTTTTGTTATACAAAAAATGAAATAAAAGGTCAAATTAAAAATAAGAGAAAACGAGACAATTTAAGAATAAAACATGAATATGATAAACTAAAATGTTTGTATCACATAGCTAAAGAATCTGGCTCTAATGAACTAGTCAAATCATACAAGAAACATAAAAAACAATTAATAATACTATATTCAAATTAAAAATTGAAGATAATACAGAACAGACCAGAAAATCCCATAACAAAATCAAAATTCTTTGGCAAATTGTAAATAATAGGCTAGGAAACAATAAAAGTAAAACAAATTTCACTATAAAATTAAACAATGAACTATTATGTAATAAAATAGATGTCGCAAATGCCTTTGGTAGTTATCATTCCACGTGCATAGAAAATAAATTGCAGATTTACTTTAAAAACAATTAGTCTATAATGTGTACACTCCTAGCTCAGATTAATTTCAGATCGATTTTCTTTTTAGAGCATATTACCGAAGAAGCAGTAGTTATAATAATAAGTAAGCCTGGCCAAGGTCTTTAATCCTACAGAGACTTACTGGATATGTATCATATCATAATACATGAATAAGTACAACAATAGAAACAAAAATATTTTATATATTGTGATGTATGCTTTTGCACTATTTCGTTCGATTTAAATACTTTTTTTATGTATTTCCTTATATTTTGTAAGCTAGTGCTGCACATTATTATTAAACTGTTAAATGACGTCCACACATGTACATTGTATATCTAAGTGATAACTAATAATAAATAAATAAATAAATAAATAAATAAATAAAATAAATGGAAATAAATTTTATTAATTCTGATACACTTTCTAAAAATATGTACAAAACTCACCTTCTTAAGCAGATTTATGAAGTAGCTTGGTTGTCGTTATCACAAACTGGAGCACTTCTATAATAACTGTGTAGCATCAGATATGTTTCTACAGTTGTCTCAGTAAGCGATGTTCGCTGAGGTGAAAAAATATGTTTGTATTTTGAAAAAGACCGTTCGACATCTACGGAATTAATACAGGCATAAGTAAAACACTCTGTGAACTCACTTAATGCAGCTGTAGATGCACCATCACAAATTTGTCTTAATTTGATAAAATCAGGATCTTTCGGTAATACACTCTCAAATTTTTCAATAACGGACTTATTTCTTGCGTCATTTATAGTCTGTAGCTGTGAATTTACGTCGTCCACTATTTGCAGCGATTCCACTAACGATAACGAAGTATTTTGCAATGTTTCTATTGCGTCGTGTAGTCCTCTATAATTGTTATAAATATTTTTTTAAATCTGTTTCAAGGAAAACATCTTGAAAGCTTGTCTGGCTCTCCTTAATAGCTGCAGCTTCGTTAGGGTTGAACTGTAGTATCACAGCTTTTATTTGTTGAGAATATTTAGCATAATAAAAAGCTGCCTTCAATTACGTTTCCCAACGTTTAAGAATCGGCTCTGGTGGTTCCGAAATACCAGGACACAGTGTGTGAAATGCTCGAAGCCGTTTAGGAGATTTGAGAAATACTTTTTTTGTTTTTGCTATTAATGCATCTACCTCTGGAAAACATTTTCGAATCGTTTCTGGCTACAAGACGGAACGCATGCACTTTACACGTAACATGTAAAAACCTACAATCGTCTCTGTGAAGAAAACGGCCCACCAAACGCATTGTCGCAGCACCGTCGCGTCGGTCACAAACATCAACACTTGACTTGTTGACAGTTCAAATTTTTCGAAAGTCTCCAACACCGCCCGCGTAATTGTTTCGCCAGTACACGCAGTTAGTCTTTTGCTAGTTAGTAAAAGTGGAAATGTTTGTTTAACAGGGTTGAGTACACGTACTATAACATTTAAAATAGATTTTTTTTACAATCTGTCGTCTCGTCAACACATAACTACAGCCGTGTATGTTTTAATGCACATTTCATCCTATTTACAATGTCTTCATGAACACTTGGTACATATCTACGTAACGATGAACGACTTGATAAATTCACCTGGGGATTGTATTTATTCCAGAACTCCCGAAATGCTGGTTTATCCAATATGCGCAGGGGAACATCACAGGCAAACAGCATTAACAGTAAATCAAACATAAACTGAGGTTCCAAAGAAGACACGCTATTTTTTTTATTTTTATGCCGGTTACTATTGACATGAATTTTGCAGCCGTATTTATTCCAGCACATTAAGTCTTGATCACAAACTTTACAAATTATTTTACATCCATCATAGAATAAATCCGGAAATTCACCGATAAATTTATTCACTTTATCAGCGTACAGTCGTTTTCTACTTTTTACGCTCAACATTATTTATTATTTATTAGTACTCTAAGCATCAACCGATAGATAATAACTGAAGTGTGTCGTGTCATCGTCATCGTAAACAAGCGCGCGATGGCATTGGCATTGCGCTCGAACCTGAATCTACCATCGCTTGGCCAGACTTAATAATAAGTAACACGAAGGTAAAAAATTGTGTTAGTGTTGATGAAATACCCATACGTCTAACAAAATTCTGTAAATACGCATTAGCCAGCACTATCACAACTCTAATCAATATTTCATTAGTTTGGAAAATTTCCAAATGATTTAAAATTAGAGAAATTGTTCCCCTGTATAAAAAAAGCAATGCTCAGTTATTACAAAATTACAAGCCAATTATAATTTTAAGTTTTATTTCAAAAATATCTAAAAAAGCAATTGCCACAAAAATGTACAATTATCTAGAAAATAATCAGCTACTCACTAACCGTCAGTTTCATTACCGCACTAACAAATCCACAGAGGTAGCCTAGAATTTATACAGAAAATTTATGCTCACCTAGTAATAAAGTTGCAGAAATACTTTTTGATTTAACCGCAGCTTTTGATTGTGTAAATTCTAAGTTCCTTAAATGAAAGTTAAGTAATCTGGGAATCAGAGGCAACATATTAAACTGGATAACATCATATCTAGATAATAGAGAAATACTTGTTTCCATAGAATCGGAAATGTCTGAAACTTATGATATGAATATCGGTGTGGGGCAAGGGTCGATTATTGTTTTTTTTTTTAATATTTAGAAATGACGCCGTCATTTTTGACTGAAGGCGATATTTTTATGTACGCTGACGATATTTTTATGTACGCTGACGATATTTTTATGTACGCTAACGATACTTTGATCGTCATAAATGCTAAAATTGGAGCTAGAATCCAAGGCATTTATAACAATTAATCAATTTGAGAACCTGATGTCAGAAAAATTCACTTTTAGTTAACACCAGCAAGACTGTTTTTGTCTATTTTCGTAGTTAGTTAAATAAATCAGTTCCTATTTTAAACTGTGTAGAAACTAGTAACAATACAAAATTTCTAGGAACTATACCAGATTCAACACTTGGTTTCTCTAGTTATATAGACAATCTATGTTCAAAACTGGCTAAAAGTATTTACGCCTTAATAAATCTTAAAAAGGGAAGTAAATGACTTATTTAATTCTTTAAAAAAACAAATAAAAAATCAATAAAGATATAACAAAAAAAAAAAAAAAAAGTGGAGTCTATAAGCTTTGTGGTACATCTCCTAAAGTATACATCGGGCAAACAGGAAGAAATTTTGGGTGAAGTTTGTCCGAACATAAACAGAGTTTTAATAACAATAAATTAGATTCGACGTATAACAACCATTTGATAAAGGACAATCATTGTTTTAATAATAATTTTGATATTTTACACACAAAAAATAAAGGATTAAAATTGTCACCGCTAGAAACATTAAAAATCGATACATTAAAAAACAGTAGTATTATTTTAAATGGTCAACTAAATTTAAATTTTTCACTACTGTTAAACATTTTCTAAATTCTAGGTTAGCCTGTTCATACTCATATACCGGGTGGCCACGAGTCAATGTATGCCCCCAATATTTTGGTTGTTTTTGAATTTAGAAATTTGGTTTTTGGTACATACAAATTAGACAATAATGGGCCACTTTCAGACTAACAGGAATGAAAATCTCACTTCCAGTTGAACCGGAAGTGACATCAACTTTTTTTTCTTAAATAGAATGACTATATTTTTTTGATGGTTTCTCATTATGCATAAATTTCTAAGTGCAGCAATTTTTTCAGATTTTAAAAATTCCAAAAAATAAGTGAAATAAGTACATTTTTTTAATTTTTTCAAAATGGCCGCGTCAGATAAATGCGATGTAAGAAAATTACTAAGTAGGCTATGGAAATTATTAATAAGGTTGTAGACTTGTCTGTAAAGAAGAAAATAGTTGTTTGAATTACTGATAGGTACCAGTATTTTTAGGTTTTTTTTTTTCAAAAAAACGGAATTTAATTTTCATTTTCATTTCCGTAGGGGTCCTATGGAAATTTTTTAAATGGAACTGTGCTATTTTTTTATTAATCAGAAATAATGATTCATAAACTATAATTTTTTCGCCATTAATCATTTCTTAATGATATCCTTCGTAATAATAAAAGTATTTTTAAAAGGTAAGCGCCACCAAATCATTTTAATAAGGTACCTATGTATATTTAAATCCAAAATTGCAGATAGCCATGAAAATGACAGACATTCGCAACAATTGAATTATTCTTGACTTACTAACTAATTTTCTGAAGCAAGTATATTAAATTTGTTATAAACAAGAAAGTTAATATAAAATGGCTGAAAAATAATCAAGAGATGTAAAAGTTACATTGCTGATTATTTTTGGAGAGATTCAACGTAATGCAACTAGAGCACAAGCTCTGTATGGAGAGAGATATCCAGAAAGAAGACAACTTCGGAGAAACTATTTCGCCCGGTTGGAGCATCAATTTAGAACTGAACCTGATATAGAAATTGAAGAAAAATTTATTGTGGATGAAGAAATGGAAATTAATTTATTAGCTTTAGTGCATGTTGACCCAACCATTTCGGTAAGACAAATTAAACATGAATTACCAGTTTCCAAAGAATTGGCTAGAAAAATTTTAAATAAACACGGCTATCGTTCTTATAAATATCAATTGCATCAATTTTTGTATGAGAATGATTATCAACGAAGAATAACCTTTTGTAATTGGTTACAGTTACACCAATTAAGAAATGAGAATTTTATCAAAAACATTTTGTTCACTGATGAATCGAGATTTACAAACCTTGGGTTATTTAACCGAAACAACACTCGATATTGGGCAATTGAAAATCCTGAGACAGAGGAGGTTTCAGGAGCGGTTTGGCTTCAATGTTTGGTTAGGCGTACTGGGCGACCATATCATAGGTCCAATAATTTTTGACGGAACTCTAACTGAACCAAGATATCTAGAATTTCTCCAAAATATAATAGTTCAACAGATTAATCAAATTCCCAATACCAATATTGACGAGGTTTACTTCCAACAAGACGGGACTGGACCACACAATGCTATTATCGTTAGGAATTACGTACATCAATTGTTTCCAAATCGTTGGATTGGGACCCATGGTCCAGTCAGATGGCCTGCAAGGTCGCCTGACCCCACTCGATTTTTTTATTTGGGCGTATTTGAAAAATAGTGTCTACATGGCTGCTCCAACCACAAGGCAAGATCTGGAAGAAAGAGTTCGACATGAAATTGCACAAATAACAATTACAGAATGTTAGACGTGCAACAATAAGTCGCGCTACTCTGTGTATTAATCAAAACGGTGAACAGTTTGAACAATAATTTTTATAATGGTTTATTATGATTTAGGTTTTAAATAGCTTTGTTATTCTATTTATTCATGGTTGTAACGTTTTATTAAAATTATTTCTTGTTTAATTTGTGTTTACCTCTTAAAAATACTTTTATTATTACGAGGGATATCGTTAAGAAATGATTAATGGTGACAAAATTATAGTTTATGAATTATTATTTCTGATTAATACAAAAATAGCATAGTTCCATTAAAAAAAATTTCCATAGGACCCCTACGGAAATGAAAATGAAAATTAAATTCCGTTTTTTGAAAAAAAACCTAAAAATACTGGTACCTATCAGTAATTCAAACAACTATTTTCTTCTTTACTGACAAGTCTACAACCTTACTAATAATTTCCGTAGCCTACTTAGTAATTTTCTTACATCGCATTCATCTGACGCGGTCATTTTGAAAAAATTAAAAAATTATTTGTATCTCACTTACTTTTTGGAATTTTTAAAATCTGAAAAAAATTGTTGCACTTAGAAATTTATGCCTAATGAGAAACTATCAAAAGATATAGTTACTCCTTATATGAAAAAAAAGTTGATGTCACTTCCGGTTCAACCGGAAGTGATATTTTCATTCCTGTTAGTCTAAAAGTAGCCCATTATTGTCTAATTTATGTGTACCAAAAACCAAATTTTTAAATTCAAAACAACCAAAGTATTGGGGGCGTACATTGACTCGTGGCCACCCAGTATACCATCGCTTTGTAATAAATAATTTAGTCTTGTACTCACCATCTGATGAAACCACTGTGTGGCGAAACAATTGTCATGAGATAATTAAATCGTGAAAATCAAACATAAGTTTATTTTGTGTTTATTTGTAAAATGGATTTTCACTAAGTAAAGGTCAAATCAATAATCTGTATATTCTACTTTAATTATAATTTCTCTCAGATTATACAAAAAATAAATATAATGAAAATCTATTGCAACAAGAGATGCAATTATCTTCGCATATTAAGAAACCATATAATATACGCAGATATTTATACATTTTTGATAAATCCACTATAAGTTATGATAATGGAATACACCACGCCATATTCCGCTACAAGTATAATGCAATTCTGTAACGCAGCTTTAAACAGTCATGTATTTCATTTATATATTAAACTCCTATTCCATTACTAAAACGTTCATATTTTATTCATTTTTGCATACGAGGAAGGCAGGTTTTTCTATTTATTTCGTAAGTTGTTGACACAGACATACATATAAATCATGTGACTCTGCATGCAGAATAGATCTGCAGATTTTTGAATAATAAAGAAGATAGAAATCTAGTAGAATATTCAGTTCAACAAGAAAGTTCTCTAATATGATGGATATACAGGATGCCTCAAATGTAACACCGGTCTTCTTAGGAATGGCTTTAAAAATTGAAAATAAATCGAAATTTTAGAGTGATGTCCTTAGAAAAATAAGTCAAGTGGGTTTAGATCTGGTTATCGAATTTCCGTATTCGAATCCAATGGCCAGGAATATGCTTGTTTAAAAGAATCTTAACTTTGACGTCAAAATATGTTGGTGCTGGATCCTGTTCGCACTATTATTTAGTATTCTGATTGGTGCAACATCCTCGAATAAAGTGGCAAATGGTCTCTCAAAATTATCAAACATGACACAGAAATTAGACGAGTAGGTATAATGTGTGGAACATTTATGTTGTAATTAATGATCTACCCAAATTTTTGTAGGTCAACTTACTCAAGAATAGAACTGCTTATACATACAGGGTGAGCCACGGTGGGTGGAGTATTAGAAGTATATGGAGAATGGATCAACCGATTGCTTTGAAATTTTGGTTACTAAGATAATCGAGTATGATCTCTCCAAATAAAATATTTTCGAAATTGCGGTGTTGCCACATACGTAAAACTGGCAACATCTTCGTTATTTTAAATGGAATGCCCTGTATATTTTTGCATTTTTTGGATCGTCGGCCCTTTCTGAGTAACTATTATTAATATTTCCCTATACCTATCTCAAGCCGTTTTCGAGATAATAATTCTTTTCTGAATTTATTGCCAAAAATTTGACTTTCAGTAAATCGTGTTTTCTCCTACCTACGCAGCAATTAAAAGATAATTTTTTAGTTGCGGCTAGGCAAGGCCTGGGGGCATCTCCTCCATTAATCACATGTTTCGAATATCATACAGGGTGAGTTAGAGAACGCTTTCTATAAGTGACTTAGAAAAATGCACGAAAGTCAATTTTTTTAAATGGAATGCCCTGTATATTATTACTGATTCGGAAAGGCGATACATTTACCTATTTAAAAAGGTAATATACTCTATATCTAATGCACGCCGTTTTCGATTTATGGGCACTTTTCTGTAACCTTACCAAGAATATTAGTCTTTTGGTATCATAACGGGTGGGCCATGAAATTTTTTTGTCATTTAGATTTTTATCTTTGGGGTACTCTTAAAGATAGAGTTTATAAAACTCCAGTCCTCAACAGGGAAGAATTAGAACGTCGAGTGATTCAAGAGATTGAAAACTTGGACCCCGCTGAAATAAGAGCTGCTACAACAAACGTCGTCCATCGTCGTATACAAAAGTGTCTGGAAGTTAACGGTCTACATTTCGAACAATTATAACAATATTTTTAAGATTTTTATATTTATTACTGTTATTGGTATTATTTGTTATTGCTACTTAGTCTTTGTTACTGTTGTTGCTGCTTAGTTATTATTTTTTTCCTAATACTGACACTGTTATTGTTCTCTTACTGATGAACCAAAATTTATAAAATTCCTCTGATCTGCGGCAAATTCGGATATTTCTCATTAAATCTTCCACAAGTTCTGCTTATAATCTTATTGCACTGTCCATGGATAATAAACAAATCAATTAAAACCGTGTTTGTATAATTATTTTCTGCCATATTTGTGCTACATAGCTATTCAAATTAGGTGCAAGTATCACTAACGTCAAATTTATTTAGAAAAATAACATCTGTTGTCATTACAAAATGACAAAACAAAAATTTCATGGCCCACCCGTTATGATATACCAGAAGACTAATATTCTTGGTAAGGTTACAGAAAAGTGCCCATAAATCGAAAATGGTGTGCATTAGGTATAGAGTATATTACCTTTCTAAAGAGGTAAATGTATCGCCTTTCCGAATCAGTAATAATATATAGGGCATTCCATTTAAAAAAATTGACTTTCGTGCATTTTCCTAAGTCACTTGTAGAAAGCATTCTCTAACTCACCCTGTATGATATTCGAAACATTTGATTAATGAAGGAGATGCCCCCAGGCCTTGCCTAGCCGCAACTAAAAAATTATCTTTTAATTGCTGCGTAGGTAGGAGAAAACACGATTTACTGAAAGTCAAATTTTTGGCAATAAATTCAGAAAAGAATTATTATCTCGAAAACGGCTTGAGATAGGTATAGGGAAATATTAATAAAAGTTACTCAGAAAGAGACGACGATCCAAAAAACGCAAAAATATACAGGGTATTCCATTTAAAATAACGAAGATGTTGCCAGTTTTACGTATAAGTGGCAACACCGCACTTTCGAAAATATTTTAGTTGGAGAGATCATACACGATTATCTTGGTAACCAAAATTTTAAAGCAATCGGTTGATCCATTCTCTATATACTTCTAATACTCCACTCACCGTGGCTCACCCTGTATTTAGTGTTTAAACAAAATGCTTCAACTCGAAAAATTGAAAAATTAAAAAAGAACCACAAATAAGTGTATTATTAAACATTTGTTAAAACATTATTTATAATTTTGTTGAAAGTAAAGTTATTGTGTTAAAAGTAAACTGAATAATTACTAGAGAGTCCCTTAATAATTTGAGTTAAAGGTAATATTTAAAACTCAGTTCTAACAATTTTTATTAGAAAATCTGAATTATTTTTGAAAAGCTAAAACACTAATGAAAAATGAAGTCAGAAAGTGTCTGAGCAACCTAAAATAATTACGCGTATATGTAGAGGGAATAAACACTATAAAAAATAAGAAAATCTTTGTATACACGGTAACAACTTAATGCAACCATTTACTGCTGTTGAATCGACTAATTTCTACAATGTTACGGGTCACAAGCATAATTGTATCCATTGTTTCATATACAAAGTCTATGTGGAGAATTTATATATGTTTCAGTTGAGCAAGTATCCCCTTTGAAATAATATATTCCCCAGTTTAACAAATGGATGAACGTAGAGGTGTTATTAAAGTGTCGAGAATGGTCACGATCAATCCTGTTAGCCACATCCACTAATCATGTGTCAGAACAGAAAACATGCAAAGGGAGGAGATCTACAGAAATCGATCCGTAACCGTCATTCATTTCCAATGTATTCAAGTTTATTTAAGGTATTTTTTGCTTAGGAGAATAAATGAAAAAAATAAAAGCCTGAGGTCGCGGTGATACATTGTAAATTATTTTATTAAGAGCAGTTAAACATTCATAGTTGAAGACGGTTGAATGTGTAAATTCCAGCGGCGTGCCGGATTATCGTTGTCACTTAATGTAAGTACAACTAATTACAAGGACTTGTCTGTTATTTTTGTCAAGGAATGTTTCTTTGTGATTCTCAGCATACATCTGCGTCATTAATAGAGCTTCTATAGTAAGTATCTTCTGATAAGTTTTTACTGCTGCAAGAATTGACATACATATTTTGAAAATTAACGTTCTACGTCCAAATATGTAATATTCGCATATGTAAAATATTGCTGTTAGTAACACTTTCATCACTAGCCAGCAGATGTAATATGAGTTCCACAGCCCTTTTTGATTTATTATTCGAATTAACATATTGTCCATCTTATTAATTCTTGCATCAGTGGTTTCATCCACAGTGGTGGAGTTTGTAATAAAAGTAATTTTTGACGTTTCAAAAAAAGTCACATTTTTTGACGTTTCAAAAAGTCACATTTTGACGTTTCAAAAAAGTCACTTTGACGTTTCAAAAAAAGTCACTTTGACGTTTCAAAAAAGTCACATTTTGACGTTTCAAAAAAGTCACATTGGTGGAATATCAGTAATATTTTTTTAGACCGATTTTGCTCGTCACCGAATTCAATTTCTTCCTTGACCTCTAGAATGTGTGTACCAAATTTGAAAGCTTTATCTCAAAAACTGTAGCTGCTATCGCGAACACACACACACAGAGACAGAAATTCTTTCTGTCTAAAATTTTGTGTATCGCCATAATTCGTCGAGATTCGTCCAGAAATGCAATAAAAATTTTCAAATTTTTTTTCACAAATACATAAGTTCCTCACTGAGGGGTGAGGAAATAATATACCGTTTTTTACGCAATCCTGTTAATGTTTAATTATACATAACTTCATGAATTATTAAGATATATGAACGAAATTTGGGGTGCAGATAGAAACACACGTCTATTTTCATAAGTTTCGATATTTAGGAAACTAGTGACAAAAAATCTTAACGTAAAGTTCAAGATATTTGAAAAAATAAATAAATAAGCGGAAACAGTCGAATTTGTTCTACTCCGATAATGTATTTCTTGTGATATTTCGTTAATTTTTGGTAAAACTATAATTTTTTCATAGAATCCCTATTTGTTGTGCAAATGTTATCTTATGTGAAAATATTTTAATTTTATTATTAATAATGCAATATTTTGTGTAACAGTCAAATTGTCCCGCTTTTAAGAGACTGTAACTCCCTTATATAACGTCCATGGACACTAATTTATTATATTAGTTGAACTTCACTTTTGTTTTGATAATATATCAGAGTGTCCTTAAATAAAATTTTAATCGCCTTTTTTATATTTAATACATTTCAACCTTTATCTACCTCTATCAACCTAAATCATTCTTAAAGAATGTCATGCCACATGTATATTTAAATTTGTCGAAAAGTACCATCGCAGTAATGACAAAAATATCGATTCCAACAAATCCATTATTAAAATTTAAGCACACTTTAGATTTGGCAAAAATGCCATTAGTAACATTTCACGTTGAAAATGCTCCGTCACAGAAAGGGCGGTGCCTCAAGTTGTGTTCACTGCTTTATTGCTTTATAACATCCACTCCACACTCACACTTCCGGCTATTGCACGGGGATTTCTGCTTTGTCTCGTGATGAACATGTTGGTCGCTTTAAATGCGTCCTTCTAAAAAACAAGTGCGGGGATTGTTTGTAAGAGAAAGGAAAAATAAAATAAAAGGTTTTCTTTTGAATTTAAACGTTACTATTATGTTTCTCTGAAATATTGGACTTTCTTTGACGACAAAGGTGTCACGTAGAAATTATCGAGGTAAAATTTAAAACTTTATTCAACTTTTCGATCTATTGTCATTTCAGATACAGTAACCAGAACAATTTTAAATAAGGATTATATATTTTACAGGTCAATGAAAATAATTTTGTTTGAATAATATTTCTCCGAGGATATCAGATAAATTGAATAAAATATTTTTTTTCAGTAGGTACTGTCGACCATAAATTGCTCTTAACTTAGATGGCAAAAGTTACAGTCTAACGATGCCGATTGTAAATACTTATTTTATTAACGAAATAATAAAAATTCTTCCAGATTAAGTTCTGCATTTAACAGAAGCCGATCCAACCACCAGTATAAGACAATTTCTCGAAAAAAATAACATACATACCCCAACAACTATCGCATTACCTGATATTTACTATAATTATGATGTTAATTTTTCCATCCCCTGTTCGATTTAGATATATTTTTTTGTATATTATAGTTTGACTCTTCAGGAATAATACTATGCTACTGATTTTTTAGCAAAAACTCAGTTTTGCTAATTTGGGAAGGACACAAGTGAAATATAGTTTAAAAAACAATACAGATTACATAGGGAAATATGAAATAAAAAAAAATATATCAGAATTAAAAAATAAAAAGTCTATGGGAATTGATTGGTTAAAAGCAGAGACCCTAAAAGGTGTAGCCATTGAAATAGCAGCGCCATTATCATATGTACTTAATCAAATATTTGAACAAGTCAAATGTCCTTCTGCCTTCAGACGTCGACTGTAATGCCAGTTTTTATAAATGGAGACATCAATGAAATTATAAACTATATACCAATTTCGCTTCTTACTACACGAAAATTCTGGACAATATCATTAAAGTAAAATTATCAAATTATTTATCAAAATATCACCTCACTTCCCCAATGCAATATAATTTTCATTCTGGTAAATCCACTGAAGACGCCATAGAAAAGTTAACGTCTAAAATTTGTACTACTCTGGATGAGAGCGTGCATGGTTTAGAAATTAAACAGAATATATTCCTAAAAATTCTATTGCGTAAAGAAACAACATACCCCATTGAACATTTATTTACAGAATCGAAATTAATAGACCTGAGGCAAAAATTGTTGTAGCAGCTAATACCATTCAGTATAAAAACAAAAACACGCATATTACACCTACACATTCATAAATTATATAACAGTGGAATGAAAAATAATATTAACTGAAAATTGTTGTTAATTATTATTTACTAACTTTTACAAATCTTATCACAGATAAGTATAACATATATCTTTTTAAACAATTATTTTCCCGGCTATTTGCCAAAACGCTGAAACTTGGATTACAAAAAAGATAATATGCACATTATGTTCAGTACTACTGACTCAATAATGTTATTTTTAATTTCAACTATTCTGTCCAGTAAAACCAAAAATAAATAAAACACAAGGTACTCACCAGTTGACACTCACTTTAAAAAACTTTAAATTATCTACCGACACGTGTTTCCGCCTGCATCGCTTCATCAGGGTAGCCAGCACATTTAAAGAATCCAAAGTAACCAAACTTGTAAACCTTAATGTAATAAACATTAATGGCTTCAGAGAACAGAACAATTGAAATTATATAGTGGAAATACCCCTTAGAGTCAATGAAATAATTTAAAAACAAATTAAGTTCCTCTTCTTGATAAAAGTTAAAATATAGAGTGGAATGAAAAATAATATTAACTGAAAATTTTTGTTAATTATTATTTACTAACTTTTTACAAATCTTATCACAGATAAGTATAACATATATCTTTTTAAACAATTATTTTCCCGGCTATTTGCCAAAACGCTGAAACTTGGATTACAAAAAAGATAATATGCACATTATGTTCAGTACTACTGACTCAATAATGTTATTTTTAATTTCAACTATTCTGTCCAGTAAAACCAAAAATAAATAAAAATAAGATTTGTAAAAGTTAGTAAATAATAATTAACAAAAAATTTTCAGTTAATATTATTTTTCATTCCACTCTATATTTTAACTTTTATCAAGAAGAGGAACTTAATTTGTTTTTAAATTATATAACAGTTTACCTCAATACCTAAAAAAAACAACAATTATTCTGTCATATACCTACTACAGTAAGCAAGAATTTTGAAAGTGGGATAAATAAATTTTACTTTAAAATCCTCAATTTTATTTTTCTACTCAATTAGCATCAGTCAGTACCTTATTTAGGTGCCGCTTTACACCCATACATATTATTATAAAAAAAACAATAAAAGAAAAACACCCAGAAAATGGAAAGAAAACACAATTTCTAGGAGGTTAAAACAAGTATAACCTGACGTTTAGTAACCGCGTGACGTAAGCGAAAAAGCAAAGATGGCGTCGAGTCTGCGTATTAACAGAGCGACTTTTCACAAATCTTAGGGCTGGTTCTATCAACATGGTTCAGCCAAAGTTCAACTGAACTTCGTTTAAAATCCAATGTTACGATTGTTGTAACAATCGTAATTTTGGATTTTAAACGAAGTTCAGTTGAACTCTGGGTAAGCCACGTTGATGGTATTATATGAATCATTGTCATTGCACTGTCAAATTAATAAATAAAAGCAGTTTAGTTAATTATGGTAAACGTAAGTAAATGTGTTAGGATATTATACATATTAGTAACAGGATTCTTATACGAAATTGCATCACTTGATGTGACAAATACAACAGCAGCTACCACAATTACTACTAAAATTTCCACGGAAGATATTCGAAAAGAATGGTGGTTTCCTGATGCACTTAAGGATATTGCATATTATCTAAGATCTTACAAATTTAACGAGTATGACCGAAGATATGAAACTAATGCTTTTACTGCTCCAAGGTAAGTAATATAAACAAATTTTAAAATATCATTTAACAGCATTTTTCGTTACTAATTTCTCAAATTAAGTCAATGTGTACAAAGATGTATATTTTTTCAATCAAAATTTTGTGAGTATTGTTAAGTATTTACTTAGTGGATGTATAATTAACTTATACAGATATCGAAAAAAAGATTTTGCTATTGCCGCATGTATTTTTTCCCAATGATTTCTGAGTTTTCTCTTATCAATAATGGTTTTTGAACCCGTATGCAAATTTTTACAAACGCGCTTTTGTTATTTATTAGTATACAGCTCAGTATACTGAAGAAAATGGGGTAAACATTAGAAATATTGCAAGTTTTTTTGTACTTAAGCTATTTTGGCAGACTGTCTACAAAGCTGTCGCGAATTTCCACATGTCAGTCGGTTTTGATTCGTAGTTCCGAAACTAAGAATAGTGGTGCCTTTCCAGGGCTCATCATGGCAACCAAGTATTACAGAATCCTATAACACATTTTCTTAATTAGATAGACTATTACCAGCTAACTGGATATAGCTGACTATATACACCATATCCAAAATTCTACAAAATTCCTCCATGGCAAAGTTGGTATTAACACACTTTTCAAAATAAATATGTAAGATTTTATTTACTGTTCGATAGATGAATGTATGGCACATGCTTCTATACAAATTTTTTCACCAATGATAATGTTTCTCTTTCGATTTCTAATATTCGGAAATAATCACTGCTCAATATGATGAAAACAATGAGAAAGGCAATTAAAAGAATAGAGCATTTGTTGAGTTTGCTGATATTTTGGACTTAATCGTAGAATTCTAAATCTTTCATTAGTACAAAAAGTGATTTCTGGTGAGAGGTTCGTTGCTGATGTGAAATTAGAGTTCATATTCTTTCTCCGATGTGTATAATCTATTATTGACGTACCTATATTGCATCTATCGAAAACAACTATGCCTTTGCCGTAGTTTTTCGCTGTGAAATCTGCATAATATTTGGTTATATAGTGAAAAGATATTGACATATGCCATATTACAAATCAGGTTTATAATAAAAATATTTTATTAGAGTTTGCGCACTGAAGGTAGGCGTCCATTTTGGAACAATGTACAAAATACAACGGTCTCATAGCGGGAATTTTGGATACTTCATAAAGAACAGTATTCTGAGTCAGGTTCCATTGAATCTGTTCTTGTCGCAATCTTTTCAAGGTCAACCCTTTACTGACCAGATATAGAAAATAGCTGTGTCAAATTAATAAAACTATAAGCTCGAATATCTTTCAACATCAACATTTAAACTATTGGATGAATGAATGAATCTGTAAATTGTTATGTAAGTACCTATTTTTTACAGTTAAAAATACATTCATCTGCATAGTTTATTTAAAAATAAAAACTGTTTTTCCAGTATCGCTTTATGTGACATCTAGCAAGCATTTTATCATAATTTTATTACCGTAATGAACTAGAAATACCATCAATAAAAAATATGGTCTGTACGTATCAAACTGCGACTACAGAATTTTAGATCGAATCGATTATGTTTCAATCATGAAATTAACGCCCTCTAAAAGTTATTAAAAAAACATAAAATCATCGATACATCTAAGCAGCATTATTTCTGGAGTATGAAAAATATTATTGAAGAGAATATTAATTCAGTACTGCACATGAATGGAATATACAGTGTGGAAATTACGTAACGCAAAAATTCATTAATTCCGTTGATATTAATTTTTTGGAAAAAATCTCGAAGGGGTATAGCGATTCTAACTTCAGCAAATATTCTCAGTCTATTTTCAGTTTCCTATATTATTTATTTTTTTAAATTATGACGTCATCGACTTTTTTTTTAAATAATAACCTATATTTTTTATTATTGATTTTGGTAGTAGTTTTTATTCCGGTTCCGACCGTATAAAATTTTCAATATGTTATTATTTGAAAAAAAAATCGAGAAAAACAGTTTTAAAGTTCAAATAACAAAAATTCATTAAATTGGGAAAATTTATCTAGTTGCCGGTGTATCACATTAGTTCGATTTTTCAACTATTTGTATAATTTCAAAATAAAAACGAATGTGCCGTCGATAACTTTCAGTCAAACTTAGGCAACTAGATAAATTTTCCCAATTTAATGAATTTTTGTTATTTGAACTTTAAGACTGTTTTTCTCGATTTTTTTCAAACATAACATATTTAAAATTGTATACGGTCAGAACCGGAATAAAAACTGCTACCAAAATCAATAATAAAAAATATAGGTTGTCATTTAAAAAAAAGTCGATAACAAAAAGACATAGGAAACTGAAAATAGACCGAAAATATTTGCTGAAGTTAAAATCGCTATACCCCTTCGAGATTTTTTTCCAAAAAATTAATATCAACGGAATTACTGAATTTATGCGTTACTTAATTTCCACACTGTATATTACTTCAAGTAGAATTACTGATGGCAAGGCTATCAGTTGAATTTATAGGAATATATCAGGTTATTAAAGAAGACCTATTTCACTTTCTTAACTATTTGTAGATAAAGAAATTATTGGAATCGTGAAAAAAATTGTGGTTTTCTCCGTTCCATCGTTTAAGAATGCTTACTTTTATGTAAAAAATAGTGTTCGAATAAGTTTTAAATTTGAAAAATGTAACCAAAAATTTTCAAAATTTGGAGATTTTTGTTTTTTCTTACCTACATCCTCGAAAGTTGTCCACTAGTCTCAAGTTTTTTCTACTAAAGCGACAAAATTATCTTATGCAATGGACGTGACATGACATTATCTAACAGTGTGGTTGTACTTCTCGCTCCAACAAGGACCCGCTCGTGTCGCTGTCGTGTTTTATAAGATTTAATAGGGTTATTTTGTTTTAAAGGATAGTAATTATCTAATCTCTCCACTATAACTATTATAGTAGAGAGATCGGTCATAGAGAAACGTCTTCATTATCAAGTTTGTTTTGTTACAGGAAATTTCTGAGTTACAAGTCGAAAATAAAGATATCTTGTGGAGATCATTTTTGCATAAGAAAGTTTTTGCCTCTTTTTTTGGTATTTGAATTAATCCACACAAAAAGTAAAACTCTCCTTTTTTTCATAAAATTAGTCACCATTTCGGTAGCAAGGACAGTTATTTCCCTCACAACAGCTATAAAAGTATTTACTCTATTACTCTAAAGACTGGGGTGAAGTAGGTGCATGTAAGCCCAGTCTGGTTCTGCAGCTATTGTTGTCAGTTTTTGCATAAGTCAGGTTTTACAAAAATTAATATGTCATTGTATTTTTTAATAAATTTTTTGAAAGCGGAATGTGAATCAAACGAAACAGGAAATTTTAATTAAAATTTATTTGATTTGATTAAATTACGAAGTCTTTGCTATAAAAGAAATGTATCGAATTGGTAATTTTCACAATGCATTTTTATGTTATAAAAAGCTACAACTAAAAGAAAAAATGTTGGACGTACATAAAAAATACCGGGTTTTTTAAAGAAATATACAAAATTATGTTGATACAATAAAAATAATAATAACACCACCACATGTAAAACCAACCCCCTTTATTCCTGAATGTCTTAAGTGACATTGTGCAGGAGAGGGTTACACATTAAGGGTCAACGGACATACATCCTATATCCGAGTATACTACGATTATCTGTCTCACAGAAAAATCTCAATACCACGGCCGAGAATCGAACCCGGGACCTCGAGGTTTCGAAGCAAGTACGTTACCTCTAGACCACGGAGCCATACAATAAAAATATGTCTTTAGTTTGTCTAACATTGTCTTAAATGTTTTCAGTTTTAAAATCCTGAGGATGCTAATATAAAGAAACATCGACTAAATTAAAAAGTACTTTCTTGTTTTAATTCACCTAATCCCACTAAGTTATAATAACGGGTCTTCATGAATGATCGAAAACCACGTGACCAATTAGTTCCCTTTAAGAGTCTCGTAGTGTCGTGCCATCACCAAAAATGGTTGAAAATGATTCCTTAGACACATATTTATGTGCAAAAATCCTCATCAAGTACTGCCGTAATATAAAGACACAAAATCCGAGTTCAAAAGATACCAATTAGTCGCGTAGTTTTTAATTATTTATGAAACCTTGGTATAAATATATAGCAGGTCACTAAATATTCAAAAAATTAATAATTTAAATTACAGGAGGTATTACAAGGAGTTCCCTCGACCACCTTTACGATCTCTTCATTGGGAAGTGCATAAATATTGCGAACCATCTTTTACAGAGTGCATCGACTATTTGAGAAAACGAATTAGATACACTTCGTTGAAGAGGGTCGATGATACTGCAGTCGTAATGCAGGAGCAGCATTGGAGTTTTACAAACAATACCAACCAAATCTATCAAATTGACGAGGAGTGCAAGAAGCTGAGGAACATTGGTAACACTGCTGCTGTTCCGTTTGAGGGTAAAGTATATGAATTGTTTATACGCGGTGATGAAAATAAAGACCGTCAAAAAATAAGCAGGGTGTAAGGGTTTCTTAAACTTAGGTACCTACTCCCAAAAATTAAACGTTATCCCGGAAAAAGATTTTAAAGACATATTTGAAACGAATAGACAAAATTTATTTCAGTTATTATAATAAAAATTAAACGACGTAGCAAGCTAGAAAATGTAAACACGTCTGATCTAAAATGTTAAAAACAAATACAAATGTGATACAACTAAACGGATGATGATAGTATCATATTTAAATAAGGAAAATGGGTTGCGCATACAACTCGTGTCGTGAAATATTGTTCTCCAAATTTAAATTCCAAAGAGAATTTAGAGAAGGTTTATTTTAATTTAGATAAGTACAGGGTATTCTATGTTCGAGATTCGCCACTGGTATTTCCCTTAGATAAAGAGTCCAGTCAAATAGGAACAAATTTCGACGTTTAATGGAAATAACCGATGATGAATCTTAGTAAAGATATTCATTCAGGAGTTTAAACATACTAAAAGTTGTAGCGAAGTGATTTTTCCGTTAATAGTTTTCTATTGTAATCAGACCTAAGTGGGTTTGTCGTTCACTTTGGTACACCCTTTATACGATAATTTGTGTTAATATTTCTTTTAAAACCGTTTTAAACGAAAGTCTAATTTATTTTACAAGTCCAGTGTTTGGAATAACAATTATTTCTCAAACATAATTGTTTCAAACCTGTTTTTTTTTAAGGTAATCTTAGGTTGTTTTACTATCCTAATGATACATTGATTATTGTAGTTGTACTTAATCAAGTAAGACGAACGTAGTTTAATTTAATTTAGGTTAATTTCAGATCTAGTTGAAATCATTTATTCATGGTAAAGAAATATGTTTCTATTTGTTTTAATAATTTACCGGATAAGTTATTAGCTGATTCATTTTAAATATTAGTACATGGTTATTTTAAATTATTTCTTTTCGGAAGTATAGCTTTAAAATTATGAGAAATCGATACCCAGCCTTGGAATATTTTATAAATATTTGTTTATATGAATTAACGCAGAGGAATTTGTTTAAATATGATGCACCGAGCTAGCTTAAATAACGTTTGACACGGACAACAGCCGACAAGTTCGCATGTCGCGCAGATCCCCCGCAACTATTTTCACTCGAATTTAAGTATAAATTAAAGCGCACCGATTAAAAAAGAGACTCATTCAGCCAGTGCTCAACTTAGCAGCACGGAGTTGCAGATATCCAGTGTGCTCCGCCGCAACCAGGTAGTGATAAGAATTACTTTGACTATTTTGCTGTTTTTATTTGTATTTTTTTGTCATTTGCCGTTTGTGTCCGAACTTACTGCTGCATTATTTTGTCCGAAGTACGTGTTTTTCCAAATAAGTGACAGATATTCAGGACATTTCGCGATTCATTGATAAAAGCGGGTTATCTGTTCGGCAACAAGCACCGGGAGTATTCCATTGTCATTTTTATATAGTATTGACATAAAGATAGGTCTTTTATGCCTCGATCTGTGCAAAGAGTCCCATCTAAGTCGTAGCTGAATTACTACCGCTGAAATCTTTACTCCTCGATCGGTAGAACAGATTTCATCAGGTGCACGTGCAGTAACACCAGTGACATTTTTATGCCTCGATCAGTGGAAAGGATTTCATCAGGTGCACGCAAAGTGACACCAGTGAGGTTTTTATGCCTCAATCTGTGGAAAGAATCTCACTAAGTGCCCCGGGCTGTAATATACACACCGTTCCGTCCACCATACGTGGTCAAGAACCATAACAAGGGACATTAGCAGCTAATCTAAAGATATAGCACGCTCACGATTAGACAGTCATATATACCACCTGTTCATGGAATGACCTCCTGCACTTGTGTCTTGCTTGTACTCTGTAACCGCTTACCACTGAGTATACCTGCTTCACCGACCGCCTACCGTAATACCGCTTTAAGCATTCAGTGACTATAGAGTCATTAATCGCTTGCTGTAATTACCAGTAGTAGTAGTTGCCGTAGCTTTGCTTTATTTTGAGTCACCGCTTGCTTGCTTTTGTAGATGCTTGTAGTTAACATTTAAATATTGCCTGCTGATAATAATACCGTAGTAATAGCTTCCGTAATTTAGCTCTGCTTGATATAACTGATCACTGCTTTTGCATTATTATCTCATTCTTGGTTCGTTGGTTACTTACTTGTAATATAACTTAGTATCTACGTTGCATTAAAACGTAACCATTGTATTTATTTATTATTGTCTTCTTATTCTTCTGTGACGCAGTCTTAAATAAAATAGAGTAAGTAAAGTTGAAATTCTGCCTTTTATTTAAAGCTAAGATATAAGAAGTATATGTTTGTACACCGAGAATCATTCTACAACAGGTAAGGTGGGGGGGTCTTGGCACAACCGACTGATAGAATAACCTTCTCACTGAGATCCTGTTCCTAAGAATAAGCTTTAAAACAGGTACTGGCGCCCGAGACCGTACCGAAATAAAAAGTTTAAAGTATGGCTGTTGTACTAAAGGGTACCAAAGTGACACAATATAATACCATTTCGTTACGTTACCAAAGATTTGAACTCAATCTGTCGCAATCGAGCCGCCATCTTGGAAAAATGGTACTCCAATTCAGTTTTTTGCTTATATCTTGCTATCCATTAGCATATGTTTCATATGAAAAATGAAGCTTAAAAAATTTTCTACACGAAAGTTGTCTACATTTTTTTATCTATTATTATTATTAAAATAGTACAAGCAACTCAAGAAATATACACAGATGTACATGAATAGAAATAAATATATGGCCACACTGAGGCAAAACTTGATTAATGAATAATTTGAGTAAACAATACAACCATTTTTATATCCTTCATAATTTTTTATTTATTTATGGTTTCAGAAATCCTGAGCCATAAATGCAGTTTTAAGATAAAGAGCCGTAGGAAGATCTGTCGCCCGACTCCGTCATGCTGAACACACTGCCTAATACCCAGTTTTGAGCTTAGGTGGAAAACTAGGCATACATTTGTTTTTAGCCATGTTTATTCTGAATTTATTTTTTGAGTTGCTTGCACTATTTTATTACTTTGTATTTTTTCTCTATCGAAAAATGTATCTACTATTTTGAGATTGGGAGAATTTTATTGTTGGAACTTTACAAAGAGAAATAGCACAACTCATTTTCTTTTAAACTGCAATAACAATATAACGGGTGATTATAATGAAAGGATGTATTTCAACTTATTATATGTTCTTAACAAATCAAATTAATAACAAAAAGTAAATGGAATCTAGTTGCTTACATAATGGGATTTCTGATGTCAAACGCTAGTTACCGCAAATGCTCGATATGACCTCAATTTTGTTGTTGTAAAATTACCAACCCTTCCTCCAAATTGTATACAGCACTATTCAACATTTCTGGTTGAATTGCACGAATTTGCTCTCTAATACTGTCTTTTAATTCCTCCATCGTTGTTGGCCGTGTTCTAAACACCAATTTTTTTAAATAACCCCACAGCCAGTAATCCGCTGGGTTAATATCAGGCGATCTTGGTGGCCATGAATTTGCAAAATGTCTGCTTATAACACGATCTTGAAAAACCGCAGTTAACAATTCTTTAATTGGTCGGTAAATGTGCGGAGGTGCTCTATCCTGCATAAAAATCATGTTTTCAATTCCTTCGTTCTCGTTTTGCAACTGTGGAATTGCATAATCCCTTAACGTTTGCAGGTATGGTTCACCAGTAACAGTTACAGATACGGCGTCCCCATTCTGTATTTCCTCGAAAAAGTATGGACCAATGATGAAATTAGCTGTGAAACCGCACCAAACGGTGACTCTTTTGTCATGATGGCCTTGCTGAACGATTTCAAGTGGATTTTCTGTTGACCATATTCGACAGTTTTGAGTATTAATTCCACCATTAAGAGAGAAATGGGCCATATCTGTCCATAAAATACGGGATAACCATTCGGGTTCAATTTCCATCTGAGCCAATACGTGTAATGAAAAATCATACCTGAGAGCAAAATCTGCGTCCTTTAATTCAAACAGCAGTTGTAGTTTATAGGGATACATTCACACGCATTCACACTACTGATTGCTAGCGGATTAGTATTGGCTACGTTTTGATTTTCCTGAAGAACTTCTGCAACTTGAACATCACTAATGCTAGGTCTTCCTGACCTTGGACGGGCTTTTACAGACCCTGTTCTTTCAAATTTGCTAATCAAATTATGATACGCCTTCATTTTGCACGGCCCTGCTCTCAAACCCATTTTCGTACGAAATCTTCGTAATCTAGTAGTGTAATTTTTTACCGGATCCATAATAATATTGCACTAAACCAATTCTTGTTTGCAAATCCATTTTGAAATTGTTACAATTTACGTTACGCGAGTTTTATTTTGAGAACAATTCTCTAAATTACGATTATTTCGTTTGACACTTGTATCAATAGTTGTCACGACAACTCTTTTGTTTTCCATAGATACACTAGAATCCAATTACTGAGGCAACTAGATTCTGTTTACCTTCTGCTACTAGCATAATTTCTTAAAACTATATAAGAATTTAAAATAGACTCCTTACTTTACGATGACCCCATATATTTCTCATCTGTGTGACCGATAACAGTTTTATTGGCTTCGCTTAAATTTTGGCACGTAAATGAAGTTGTTGTATAAAAACATGTAGAGAGAAACAAAACACTGCAGATGGTTATAAAACTCAACTCAATACCGTTCTATAATTACGGAAAATGGAAAAGTCGTGTATACCATAATGTACACTACGACTATGACTATGATCGAAGTTCATATGATTTTCTGTAAAAAAAATCACATTAATAAACAGAAAAATATCCTCAAAAAGAAATGGACAGGTCACATTGAACACCCTGTGTAATACTGAGGTCTTTTCGTAGAATTTCAAATGGTTTTTAACTTTGAGTGTTTATTAATTATTATTCGAGTGTTAAATTTAATACGAATTTAAACATGGTCTTGTAATATAGTATAATATAACGAATTACTAATTAAATTACCTTTCGATGCAGTAAAGTAGTAAATAATTTAATCTTTCTATTACTATGTTTAATCTAATGAAAATAAAGAAAATACTGTACAATAGGCCCTTTGGAGCGTTTCCAATGGAGGGTTACAGCTAGCTACTACATGTGCTGGTACACGATGAAGCAGATACCGGAAATGGAGCACCTCGCAGAAAGTTGTGATAATTTCGCCGACTGCCTAGATAGTAATCTCGGACCGAACAACCAGGATCAACGTGCGAAAGACGGCCATTCTTACAGCTGTGCCCTCTATAGTTTCTGTCCGGATCCCTGTTGTCCTAACAAGCATCTGACTCGGCTAGAAAACTGCTGGAATACACCAGATAACCCATGCTTTCAAAGTAATCCTCATGGTCAGCGAGAATGTGCCGTGAATCGCTCTCTTAATACTGATTTTAGGTTTGTGTATTTCAAATCGTTTCACCAGTTAAACACTTTAATTCTCTTATAGACTTTAAGAAGCTAATTAACTTCTCAGTCCCTAATTTGTAAATGACATTTACACCCTGTTTCTTGTCGTTGATTAAGTAAAGGTTGTAAAAGAGTAAATACACTTTTACAATCCTTACTTATACAATTAGTATTTATTAATTTCATGTCAAATTATTTATTTTTCAATTACATGATAAATCAGTTTTTTTATACTTATACTTTTTGTTCGGGTTGAGTTGGATATGGTTTTCCAACAATTTCAAGTAAAAATAATGCGTCTATAATTTGCCTGATTAGAACTAAATTAATTGTAACTTTTCAAGATATGTTGGAAAAAAGGAGTGTTAGTTAAAAAAAGGAAAAAATGATATTTGAAAAATTTTGTATTTTACCTATTTATTTATTTATTTATTTATTTATTTATTTATTTATTTATTTACTTATTTATTTTTTTATTTATTTATTTATTTATTTATTTATTTAGTTATTTAGTTATTTATTTATTTATTTATTTATTTATTTATTGATTTATTGATTTATTTATTTATTTATTTATTTATTTATTTATTTATTTATTTATTTATTTATTTATTTATTTATTTATTTATTTATTTATTTATTTATTTATTTATTTATTTATTTATTTATTTATTTATTTATTTATTTATTTATTTATTTATTTATTTATTTATTTACTTATTTATTTATTTATTTATTTATTTGTTTATTTATTTATTTATTTATTTATTTATTTATTTATTTATTTATTTATTTACTTATTTATTTATTTATTTATTTAGGTATTTAATTAGTTGGTGACCATGATGTAACTCCTAGTTCTTTTAAGATGAAAAGAGGATCAAATGAAATAAAATTTAATAAATTCTCTCCAGATTGCGGCCATATAATTTGGTCATCTCCAGGATAGTGAAATTGCTAATTGACATATCAAGTTTTTTTCAATGATGTTAACAGTTAAACACACATGTTATATAAACCCTTGTATCCCTATAGATAGCTCAAGGTACTTCTTGCAAGGCGGCTGCACATACGCTAAAACACGAAGTGACACTAATTATTTTAAAATGAACATCATGTATACTACTACAGTTTTTGATATAGGGAAGCATTGTGCATAAAATGAAGCTACACTGAGATACAGATATTACTAAACTTTCTTCGAGCAAATTTAATTTTGCATCTAGACAGCCATAACAACAAGAAAACGTTTCATGAAATCTACTCCCCACGAGATCTAATTCCTACGAGATCTAATTCCCACGAGATCTAATTCTAATAGCCACCTTGTATATCTGTTCGAGTTTCTGAATGAGCTTTATATAGACCGATAAAAAACGTCTCAAAAACTAATTCCCACGAAATCTAATTCCCATGAAATCTAATTCTCACGAGATCTAAACCCGATGCTATTGTCCCATTAGTTCTACCACATCACTCTGTATATCTCTTCGGCTTTCCGAATGCGTTTTATCATTGAAACGTATTTAAAAACACCGATTTAAAAACACCACGAAATATATGTTATATTGCCTTGCATACTGAAGTAATGCTATACTTGTGCAGCATTCAGAGACTTAGGGACAACTACAATATACTATACCATAAAAACGACGGTATCTTGAAAAAAGTTCTGCTAACAATAATAAATGATTAAAAAAATTCCTCAATCACCACGGAATCGGATACAAATTAAAATAAATTTTGACCAAAGTTCATGAAATTGAAATCCATATCTCATAGTAAATTTGAATTTTTCTATTTTTCTATAGTAATTTATTAGCAGAAGAATTTTATTTATATTCAACAATTTTAGGAGTTAACGTAATATTTTAGCTTCATATTTTCATAAATATGCATATTTATATTATTGTATAGATGTAAAATTTTATCAATAAATTCGTTGTTAATATTTATAATATAACAAAATAATAAATTTTTACAACTAACGTTTACTGCTTTGGTAACAAATCACATTGTAAATTTAAAATTTTAACGTATATAATTTATCAAATATGCGTATGTCTCTGGACCTTAGGTATGTGTGAAACGACGTAGTAATTAGATCTCAAAAGAATTAGATACTGCGGGATTTATATTTTGGTTTTTTAGATCTCGTGGCATTTAAATTGGTCTATTATAGAAGCCAAACGGATATACGGGGTGATAATTAAATTGGTTCAATTAGCTCTCGTGGGACTTAGATCTCATGGGTGTTTCTTCTTGGAATCGTTAGATCTCGTGGGATTTTGAAATCGGTATTTGTAAGTACGCATCCATGATAAAAAACATTTGGAAAGCTAAACAAATATACAGGATGATGCGATAGTTCTCGTGGGAAATTATTTTTGTGGTATTTACATCTCATTGGAATCAGATCTCATGGGAATTATTCATTAGGGCTCTCAAGGGTTTGCTGTCATTCTCTTGTGGGCCTCTGTGACGATGTCATAATTTTATTTTTTTAATTAGTTATTGAGGTAGAAAACCGCTGCCAATTATTTAGGGATCAGAACTTCCTCACGTACTGGTGTGGGGGGTTGTAATAAAAGTAATTTTTGACGTTTCAAGAATGTCACATTTTTTGACGTTTCAAAAAAGTCACATTTTGACGTTTAAAAAAAGTCAACCGATTTTGCTCATCAACGAAATCAATCTCTTGACATCTAGAATGTGTGTACCAAATTCGAATGCTTCATCTCAAAAACTGTAGCTGCTATCGCGAAGCACACAGACAGAATATTTTTTCTGTCTGAAATTTTATGTATCGTCATAATTTGTCGAGACTCGTCCAGAAATGCAATAAAAATTTTCAAAATTTTTTACCATTCTTATCTTGAGGGGTGAGGAAGTAATAAAACATTGTTTAGGAGTACGTCCCATGATGTCCCACAAAACCAAATTCTCCGAAATTCCCATGAGACTAATTCTGACATTGAAATACTCGTTTTATTTTTAAATTTGGCGTATTCCCTAAAAATATGAGTATCAAATAATGTTGATTTAAATATTAATAATATCAACGCAATCAGTAGCATGAATAAATACGAAATATGTTTTGTTATTTTTTGAGTTATTTCTTTGAAATATGAAACTTATTTATTAAAATATAACACACTGAAATATATACTGATTCTAGAAATCTGCTCCAAGTTTCTGAAATTGAGGTGATATTAATTTTAATCAAGTAATCAATATGACACAGATCTCTAATGGTTTCAATCTCAGAATCCAACCTATCTCAGATGTTATATTACTCAAAGACTACGGCTTTCCTCCATATATATACTAATATTTCAATTAATTTGGGATTACAAAAAATATATATATATATATAATCCTAGAGGATACGGTTCTCCGATGAATTATAATTAATAACGTCCAATTATAGTATATAGAGTCAATCACATATAATTTAAGTACTGTAGTGATGAATGATGATATTCTATTAATTCAGTAATTTTCCAAAGTTATTTTTGTCGGTAAAGATATATTACATTTACCGCTAATGAGAGATTATAATTAGACACCGGAAAATTACAACCATTTATACGGAACAATTAAAATACATACCTCGAGAGTCTTAACATTTCATTAAATCTCCTATACTATTTTCAAGGCATTGGTATATATTGCAAGGCATGGGCCAGACAAGTTACATGAATCATATTGGGATACGTAGTTTGTAAAAGGTCTGGCAGCTTTACACATACACTGTGTCCCAAGATGTGTAATGGACAACAAATTGTCGAATTTTGAAATGGCACATGGGGATTCAATCCTGTTTCATGTAAAACTAAGATAGATCAAAAATTAATTGATCGTTGTTATATAAGTCAATAAATAAAAACCGTCGCTAATAAACCATCTTTACTTTTCAAGATGTGAAAAAATTCCATTAAAAGTTGTTTAGAATGCAATTTGTGCCTCCTTACTAAATATCAGAAATATGAGTTTACCTTGTTGGGACTGCTCCTTTCTTCAACTAATTATTATATTATTTTGAATTTTTAAAATCATTTTTGCAAGTTTAGAGTAGGTACTCTGAAATCATAAATATCTATTCTAAAATAAATTAGTATTATGAATAACTTTTCTTCTTAACCTCTTATCTTATTTTCAACAAAAAACTGCCTAATAGTGAAAAAGGGGCAGTTCTAACAGAGTAAGCTTATATTTCTAGAATTTGGTAAGTAGGCACAAGTTGCATTCTAAACAATTTTTCTAATGGAATTTTTTCATGTATAGAAAAGTAAAGGTAGTTTATTAGTGACAATTTTTATAAATGATTTCATGTTCCTTAAAATCTATGACTTCGTGAACACAAATCCACATGTACTGATTTTCACGTCCTTCATGATATTGTCGATATAGTTGTTACCATCGAGTGAGTTTAATGCAGGGAGAAAAAATTCTTTGTCCATGTTATGATGCTTGCTAAAGATAGCTGTACTATAAATATTATTGTTTGTTATTGTATTGTTATTCTCGGAAAAATACGTTCATATTCTATTGTCCTGAGTGGAGCGTATAGCCTGTGAATCACAGGCTACACCCTCCACTCAGGAGGGGATATTATATATTCTCTTTCCAATAGGAAGGAGGGCATTTAGTGGTATTATCTGTGATTACTGAACGACACATTATTTTTGTTTCAAAACTGTATTGTGTTGTGTGTGGTTCAGAAGAGATTAGTGAATTACTATTTCAATTTCAATTTAGTAAATAAAAATTATTAAGTATGTAGAACTTGATGTAACAATAAACGTTCATTAGATTTAGTTTAGAAATTATGCAAAATATATTTTTTTTGTTTTTCTTTAATATTAGAAGCATTTTGATAAGACACATTTCAAAATATTGGTAACTTCATTAACAATTAGCAGATAGGCAAATAAAATCATGTTCACAGGGACATGCCAACTACAATTTTAGTTTCAAGCAAAGATTATCGTACTCAACAACGAGAAGACACAGATAAAATAGTACCCAAAATTAAACACCCAAGTAAAAATATTGACGATGGCAAAATACGTAGCAGAACTAACCTAGATAATACTACGAGGATTGTTAAGAAGCCGCAGATACTGTTGCTAGCCGAGCAAAATAGGAAGTCCCTTATCAACTTAGTAAAAACCGCAACACGAAACGCTTTTGTCGTAAATAGCCAATATATACCAAAAGCTACTTTTGAAGAAATTATAGCTGACCATCATGTACTTAACAAAAATTTTACATTACCAGATTATGTCATCGTTTATGTAGGTGCAAACAACTCTGTAAAAGGTAAACATATCTGCACTGAAACAATACAATACTTCCTGCGTAACCTCAAATGCGCTAATCTAATTATAGTAGGAGCACCTCACTTCCGGAATAGACCAGTTCTAAACAAATTTTTACTTGAAGAAAATGTTAAAATATTTTCAACTATACAGAGTACAGGTAGTAAAGCAGTATATATTGACTCCAATTACATCTTTAAGAATTATCAAACAGATAGGTTTGGGACAGTAAGATACAGCGGGAAAAAGGATATAATTAATTACATAGTTAAAAACGTATTTTCCAATTCTTGTTCTGCAATTATCGACCCAGTGTTAGCGTCACCAGTCACAAAAAAAACAAAATATTGATATTAGAGAAGAGAAAAAGAAGAGCAAGAGCGGAAAAGTTCAAAATATCGGAATAGAACATACGATCAGAAAAATAATGAAGAATATATCAGAAATATTATAAATGAAGATATTGATGCAATGAGTTCGGCGAAAAGAAAAAAATATACAACCAGCGATCAGTGATAAGTTAGGCCGAAATATACTTTTATATACAGTAGGATATCCTGATATTGTATATTTGTCAGAAACCTGGCTAAATGAAAACGAGCTTGAAGCACCTTAGATGGTAAATTAGCCATTGTAATATTAGTAAATATATTGTCAATTATGGTCTCAAATTGCAATGTGGTTCTTGTGTAATCATATATACATTGGTTAAGCCTATGGGATGTAAATAAATTTTTTAGTAATGATAAATTAACTCCTATATGAAAAAGTCTATCTGACAGCACATTTTTGTCACTTTGACAGCGATAAAAAAAGGTGCATCGTTTTTTATCACCGATAAAAAATATATAACAATTTATAACAACTGTATTTTTTAAAAACTGTCCCTTTAAATAATTGTATAAATAAAGATAATTATTGTTGTTGTTCGTTCACATATTCTGTCGTTGATTTATCTTGCCAAAAAACACTCGAGCTTTTTTTTATGGATAAATTTCTTTTTTAACTCAAAATTTTGCCAATCAGTAATTTTGCTCGAAAAACTGACATTTGACAATGTCATGTCATGTCATGTCAGTTTTTTTTATAAAATTACTGATTGGCAAAATTATTTCGTTACAAAGAGAAATTTATCCGCTAAAAAAAAAAGCTCTTGTGCTTTTACTGTTGATTAAATTTTTATTTGTAGTTTTGTGACGATTTGTATTTATTGTCGCCGAAGGCGGTTTTAAAATCTTACCAATGAGCAAATGTTATAATTTGTGTGATAATTTAATTTTATGCAAGGTCAGCAACACTACTTTATTTTCTGTGAACGCCTGGTTGCTTATCTCGTTAAAACCGGACAGTCGCAGTCGTTAAGGAATTTTCCGTTTTCTTGAAGGATTAACTATTTTTTCTCTTTGAAAGAATGGTGACTGACATTGGGTTTATATAAAGTTTTATTTGTATTTATAAACATCCGTGAAGGGATTTATTATATAAACCCAAAAGTTAACAATTTTCAATTGTGGTGCCGAGTTCTTCAGTTTGGAGAAAATATTTGGTTTGAAGAATTGGAGATTTACCGTTTTCGGAATATATTGTCATCGTTCTTTGGTTAGCTTTCCATTTGGACATTTTCAATTATTTGAAATTTAAGCCCTCTTGTCCTAGAGGTAAAGTAACCAGGTATGTCGTTATAATTCTGTTTAATTTTCTTATATTATTTTAGGGTTTTATCATCCGGTTATATTTTAACCTAATTGTTATTTAGAAATATTTCACTATTCGTAGAAAATACCACTATTTTCTGTTATTATCTACAAGAGGAACTTAATTTTGTTCTAATTAACGTGTATAGGAGTCAGATAATAGAAATATTTGACCGTTCACCCAATTAGAGGCTTGGTAGAAATTTTCCAAGGGTGTTCTATTGTTTCGAATAGGAGTCCTAGCATTGCAATCCAAGGAGCTGGAGTTTTGCGATATATACTACACATATTCACCAAACAAATAAGTCAAATAAACCTTACTTTAATTTATTATTGTTCCTAACATTTTACTGTCACATGTTTAAAGGAAAACTAGGTAAATTGCACTTAACTTTTCTTTTAAATTTAAATTGCTATGTTCGAATTCCAGTACATACTTTATATAATTATAACTTACTTTACGATTATCTTTACTGTGCAACTCGTACATATTCTCTATATAATTGACATACATTATATAATTTCAATCATTTACTTAGTTAAAGTATGTCTTCAAACTGGCTCTATTAATAATATGTGTATATAAAATATAACAAATATTATAACTAATTAAGTAATTTGTGAACCGTTTGGGGATAATTTATATTTTTTATCTAAGATATTTTACCTATTTTGCTTTTATAGGTACCTGACATATTTTGCATTATTGTATATTATGATTAAAATTTCTTATATACACTGCTCACACAAGTTCCTGATAATTTAACTCAATTTCTTTTTGTAAGTAAATTTTCTATTAAATTACATATTAGATATTATTTGCGGCTATTATTTGGTGTGGCGTGAATGCTCCTTGATCTTTTTTTGTATGTTTACTTGCAATAATTGGTTATCCTGATATAATAAATTATGGTATTTCTGAAGTTTCGTAGTTTTAGAGAAATATTGTCTAAGTTAACTTAATATACAGTCAGTTTAAAATTACGTAGCGCCAATACCTTTTTTTACTTAACGACATTCCTAACATACAGTAGGATATCCTGATATTGTATGTTTGTCAGAAACCTGGCTAAATGAAAACGAGCTTAAATATGTAAATTTGGATAAATATGTGGTCGCTGACTACCACTGTCGCAATGTTTGTTAGAGAGGTGGCATTGCCATATTTGTTCAAAATATCAATTTAAAGTTACACATTTTTCTAATGTAATAAAAACTATTAAACAATTTGAATGTTTGTATACATTTGAAAACTTACTCATGTGGCGACACAATATTAATTTTGCCAAAACTGTTACGTATTTCTGCCAAATTATGATCTCAGGGTCGTATGGTAACTTTACTTTTATACCAGGTTCAGGTTCTGGCAATCGTTGCATAAAATCCCGGTTTTGTAAAATTAACTTCGCAATAAATTGATGGCTAATATACCTGTCAGTGCCACAGCTATACTTAGGAATGTCGTTAAGTAAAAAAATGGTATTGGCGCTACGTAATTTTAAACTGACTGTATATTAAGTTAACTTAGACAATATTTCTCTAAAACCACGAAACTTCAGAAACACCATAATTTATTATATCAGGATAACCAATTATTGCAAGTAAACATACAAAAAAAACAAGGAGCATTCACGCCACACCAAATAATAGCCGCAAATAATATCTAATATGTAATTTAATAGAAAAGTTACTTACAAAAGGAAATTGAGTTAAATTATCAGGAACTTGTGTGAGCAGTGTATATAAGAAATTTTAATCAAAATATACAATAATGCAAAATATGTGAGGTACCTATAAATGCAAAATAGGTAAAATATCTTGGATAAAAAAATATAAATTATCTCCAAACGTGATCACGGACGGTTCACAAATTACTTAATAAGTTATAATATTTGTTATACTTTATATACACATATTAATAGAGCAAGTTTGAAGACATACTTTAACTAAGTAAATGATTGAAATTATATAATGTATGTCAATTATATAGAGAATATGTACGAGTTGCACAATAAAGATAATCGTAAGGTAAGTACTTATAATTAGATAAAGTATGTACTGGAATTCGACCATAGCAATTTAAATTTAAAGAAAAGTTAAGTGCAATTTACCTCGTTTTCCTTTAAACATATGACAGTAAAATGTTAAGAAGGATAATAAATTAAAGTAAGGTTTATTTGGCTTATCGGTTTGGTGGATGTGTGTAGTATATATCGCAAAACACCAGCTCCTTGGATTGCAATGCTAGGACTCCTATTCGAAACAATAGAACACCCTTAGAAAATTTCTACCAAGCTTCTCATTGGGTGAACGGTCAAATATTTCTATTATCTGACTCCTATACAAGTTAATTAGAACGCAATTAAGTTCCTCTTGTAGATAATAACAGAAAATAGTAGTATTTTCTACGAATAGTGAAATTCTTCTAAGTAACAATTAGGTTAAAATATAACCGGATGATAAAACCCTAAAATAATATAAGAAAATTAAAGAGAATTATAACGACATACCTGGTTACTTTACCTCTAGGACAAGAGGGCTTTAATTTCAAATAATTGAAAATGGCCAAATGGAAAGCTAACCAAAGAACGATGACAATATATCCCTAAAACGGTAAATCTCCAATTCATCAAACCAAATATTTTCTCCAAACTGAAGAACTCGGCACCACAATTATTGAAAATTGTTAACTTTTGGATTTATGTAATAAATCCCTTCGCGGATGTTTATAAATACAAATAAAACTTTATATGAACCCAATGTCGGTCACCATTCTTTCAAAGAAAAAAAAAGTTAATCCTTCAAAAAAAACGGAAAATTCCTTAACGACTGCGACTGTCCGGTTTTAACGAGATATGCAACCAGGCGTTCACAGAAAATAATGTAATGTTGCTGACCTTGCTTAAAATTAAATTATCACACAAATTATAACATTTGCTCATTGGTAAGATTTTAAAACCTCCTTCGGCGACAATAAATTCAAACCGTCACAAAACTACAAATAAAAGTGTAATCATTACTAAAATTTATTTACATCCTATAGGCTTAACCAATGTATATAAGATTACACAAGAACTACATTGCAATCTGGGACCATAATTGACAATATATTTACTAATATTACAATGACTAATTTACCATCTAAGGTGCTTCACGCTCACTTTTCAGATCACAATGCACAAGTGGTAGAAACCACACTTAGTTTGGAGTGTGATAAAAACACATATGTTTATAAACGGAAATACACTGATGAAAATGTACAATATTTTATACAATTTATCTCTGAGGGAACTTGGAATGACGTCGAAAGTGAACACGATAATAAAAAAAGTTTATAGTTTTTTTTACTAAAATAACACACGTTTATTCAGGCATTTCCAAAACTTAGGGTAAAAGTAAAATAAAACAATAAAAAAAACTAGAGAAATTTTAAAAATTAACCAAAGAAACCAATCACCCTCATATGAAAATAGATATCAAATACTGAAGAAAGCACATGAAAATATAGTTAAAAATGGTAAAATTGCATATACTTAACGATAAACTTAAGTTTATAATTCAAATAACAACAGTAAAACAGCATGGTCTATAATAAAATCGGAAGTTAACATAAAACCGTCCAGCACAGATGAAGTCATTAAAGATTCCGATAATAATATCGTTACTGATAGTCAAAAGCAAGCGGAATTATTTAATCAGTTTTTTGTACAATCGGTCGAGAAAATTACTCAAACCCTAAGGATAGATGCAGATGCGCCTCTTAAAGTACCGTTACAACAGTATTCAATGTTTTTATCCCATACAACACTGAGGTAGCTAATATAATAAGAGAGGTCACGAAGAAAAATTCGTTTGGCTATGATGAAATACCTTGCTCACTTTTAAAAAATATTGTAGATCATATCTCAATAGCACTTGCATACCTTGTAAATATATCTATTATTCACGGTTTCTTTCCCGAAGAATTGATATGGGTATCTTTGTTGTAAAAAATACATTACTTAAAAAATATTTTGTACTTTTTTACGGGTATAAAAATTTTTAAACATCCATATTGCAAAGTTTGGGATATGGTCAATACGCACTTTTTCCATGAAACTCTCATTATATGTCTGTTTAGGAAAAACATTTGTATTTATTTATTTTGCTCACAGTGTGCTTATGTCAAAAACCTAATGTTTTCCGATCCGCGTATTTCTCTAAGATTCGACTTTCAGTATATTGTTGCAATAGAATCGGTTATTTTCGTATTGTTTTCATTCATAGTATATGCAATAAAATGTTAATACCGCTTGTAAACAGATATTTCAAAACAATATGGCTGTAATTACGTGTATCACAATCTAACCACCGTCAAAGTGGCCAATAAGAAAGCGGATACTGGAACGTATCGTTATTTTGTAAATATTACTGTAAACAAACATATAGTTTTGTACTACGTATTCACGTTCATCTTGGCTTCGTATTGCTCTAGCTTCAGTTATAGGCATTATTCGTCCATACATTAAACTCGATGGTTATTACTAATTATTTTTATCCTCGCACCAGCCATCTACACACTCCGACATCTGTAGATAAACTGATTCTGAACAGGGTATATGGTCTAGGTCTCGCTGCGCACGCACATATACTCTTCTTTCCACATACCTCAAATATAAAGACACTAATACCCCATATCCATCCATCTCAGACTATACCCAGACAATCCACAAAATGCGGTTTTGCTTCCTCTCCGTTCATGCCATTTGCAGCTCATTTACCTCTCTCTCTCTCTCGTTTCAATGCAGGTGCACTTGCGCAAAAAGAAGTTTTAGCGTATGTTGTCTCTTGTGGCGCTTGTTCTATTTCGCCGCGATTACGTTTGCTTCATTTTATTTACATGGTGTTTATGCGAGAATCAAGTTTTTAAATATAATTTTTGTGGTGTCAAAATGTCAATTTTTGATATTTAGTGTGGTGTATTTATATTATGCTTATTAAATATATATTATACTTATTATGTTGTCGTTCTGTTTTGTACTAAAATAAACATTATTATAATCCAACATGTAACCCCACTTCCTTTGTTCTACTTTTTTTTTTAATTTGTTCATCTGAAACGTGAAATATGATAAAAATAAATTGGAATAATTGTGTAGAGAATTAAATCTCCTATGAAAATCAAGCGTCAAAATTTTGTACCACGGACACCACAGTCTCGATTTATAGAATATAAAATTTATAAAAACAAGTAAAAAAAAGGATCGAGGATTCGATCCCGGGTGCTTTTCGCCAATAACAGAACTTAAACCGCATAAGCTATGAAGAGTTGTTATTACAAGTTGGAGTACCCTCATATGTAATGAAACTTTATTTCTCCCACTTCGTTGACCGAAAAAAAAGAGAGAGATAAAGTTAACGCTGATGTAATACAATAGAAAGAGAGCAACATAATAAATGGTGTCGTGGATATGTTCCGGACATCACTAAGCCATTGTCACTTCATCTATAGGGACATCCTATGTCTATGGTCCTTTCCTATGGGAAAGATAGGCCTATCAGGAAGCTGGTCCCAGAACACACAAAAATTTCCGGTGTTTAATTATAATATGAAAATATTGAACAATTTATCATACTAAATGAAGTGGTATAAAACTTTTAGTGTAGTCATATTAGGAAATCATCCTGGAAAAATTCAACGGAAGTTTTCTTTATCCTGCGTATTATAATTAATAAATTGTTAGTCATGTGGTTTTATTCGAGTCGTCTTGAGTCCCAAATATTAACTGAGAAGTCGATATGAGAATGGCATGCTTCCATTCGAACTTATTTAATTGAAGAAAATGTTGAGGACATTTTAGATGATTCCACTAGAATTGTCAATTCCGATGAATCAGGATTTGCAACAAATCCAAAAACAGGTCTTGTGTTGGGCCCTTGATGAATGAGAAATTTCTATGAAGTAAAATCTGGATCAGAGAAGGAGCGCATTACTACTTTGTTTACAATTTCTGCTGATGGACAAATTTATCCTCCGATGATTGTATATCCGTATGAGAGGATTCCAACAGAAATTGTAAGAAACATTAATCCTGACTGAGTAATTCGTAGGTCCTTTAACTTATCTAACAGCTCCAGACTGTTTTTTTTTAACACGCTTTTATTAGCTTCACCTGTATGTTTGTTTGTAACCGACTCTTTGGACTCGATTTTGACCCACTTTAAACGGACAGATTTAATTGAAACTTTGTAGACTTACGAAGAACCGGTAACAATACAATAATTTGATAAGTTTATATCATTATCCTGATCAGGATCGCCAGAATTAAATAATTTCCTTTCCTCACGTATCCTCTGCGTGAGAGCAAGAGGCTTAATACTGTAAGTACATTCCGTGATTCTCAGTTCGGTCTTGGCCGAGCGGGCTAAGGCACAAGTCTTAGTCGACGCGAAACGACGGACTCCTCGGGCGTGAGTTCAAATCCCATAGCTGAAAAAAAAATATATATATATTTTCAGAAGTATCTGTTGGATCGTAATATGTTATAATATCAGCATCAATAAGCAATATAAAAATAGTTTAAAAAAACTAAAAAACACGCTTTCATAGCACATCAAACTAAAAAGTGTAAAATAAATATAGTTTAAAAAACTAAAAAAACACGCTTTTAAAGCACATCAAACTAAAAAAGTGAAAAATAATTATTAATATAAACTGAAAACAATAATGAACGAAAAATACTAGTATTATTGTGAAAAAAAGCGTGGGGCGCTTTGTGCCATATTTTTCGTATATCGAGCAACCCACGCTTTTTTCACAATAATACTAGTATTTTTTCGTTCATTATTGGTTTTAGTTTATATTAATAATTATTTTTCACTTTTTTAGTTTGATGTGCTGTAAAAGAGTGTTTTTTATTTTTTTAAACTATATTTATTTAATTTTTCAGGTCGTTACGAGTGTAATATCCTATTTACAATACAAAGGTATAATGTTACCAATATTATACATACGTGATGGACATAAATCTCACCTTACATATAATTTAAGTATGTTTTGTTCGGATAATGGCATTTTTCTCTATGCACTTCTACAGAACACCACATATATTTTTCAGTCGGCCGATGTGTCCTTATTTGCTCCATTAAAAAGTAAATGGAGAAAAGTTGTCTTTGATTGGAAAAAACGAATAATAACAAAAGCGTTAATAAAGCAACATTTCCACTTTTATTAGAAAAACCGTAAAGCAGATTGGAGCAGAGATTCAGAAAGCGGACTGTCCATTTGATGTCGAGGAAGTAGATTTTACAAAGTGCATGCATGACGCTCCGCGGACTTTAGGAGATCAAGACGGAATAGAAAAAAATCACGCCAACTAAGTTTGATGTACCACATTTTCTATATTTCAATTCACTTATTCCAACGAAAAGACGGGAAGAATATAAAAAAGCAGAAATGGGAGAATGGGTCGGCGACGAATCAGCGAAAGAATTTATACGATGTTTGGACAAAATTTAAAAAAAAGATGTAAAGAAGTACACAATATAGAAAAAGACGGTAACATAGAAACAGAAAATAAAATTAATAATTAATAAATTATGAAAATGCTGAAGAGGAACCTAAGAGTAACACTGAAACACAAGAAAATAACAGTGAGACTGAAAAACAAAAATTTAATATTGAGACTGAAGTAAAAGAATATAAGAATGATACAGAAATAAAAGAAACAGAAACTGATCAAGTTTCAAATCCAATTGAAGGAGTTTTAATTAAAAAAGATGGAGCAGAAAAGGAAAAAAGTGTAATTATTGTAAGAGTAGGAAAACCTATATCTCCAGTAACGCTAATACAGTCACAAAAAAAGAAACATTAGTGCTGCCTTCCTGGATCATATTTGTTGGCCTGAGGAGTCACCTGAAAAGAAAGAATTTACAAGAAAATAAAAGCTGCCCTATGCAACTACTTCACATAAGTGGTTACAATACCATGAAGAGAAAGAAAAAGCTGAAATTGAAAAAGAGAGAGACAAACAAGAGAAGGCTTTTTTTGAGAAAAAAGGAAACAATAGGAAAAGTTAAAAGAAACTGAAAAGAAGCATATGGCCAAAAAAGCAAAAACTAAAAAATCGAAAAAAAGGGAACAAAATAAAAGACTCAGATAGTTCGGAGAGTGAATATGAGGAATGGCAGGAGAGTGGCGTAAGTCTAGATAATATATCAGAACATTTTAGCAGTGACAGTGAAAATGAACCACTCACCAATGTATCTAAGAAACTGAAGAAAGATATTTCAATAGGCGATTTTTATTTGGTTGCTTTTCCAGGAAAAAAATTCTATCATAATTATGTTTGCTCAGTACGAAATATTTGTGACACATGTGAGGTTGAAGTACAGGCGTTTACTCCAATAGAAGGAAGTAAGTCTCTTTTCAAAGTCATTCAAAATAATATTAGTGTTGTAAATGCTGAGCAACTTGTTAAGAAACTAGAAGAACCAAGTGTTATGACAACCGGAAATCGAGGCAAATTTAGTTTCTCCAATGATGTCATTTAAATATTGTTACATATATGGCTGTCCTAAAGCCACATACGCATGCTAGGGGTGTAGCAGATGGTATTAAAGAATAGAAACAAAGGTTATAAAAATAAAATATTTATTTAAATAGGGAACAATTTGTAAATGGTTTAACTTAATTAGAAATGAATAAATAAAACTTACGTTAATACTACCAGCTAGCCCATGGCTGGGGAGATTTGCCAAGCTCCCATTTTTGTCTTACTTCTCTTATCACCAATAATTAACTAACTACACTCTATTGTTTCACCCCCAACCTTCCTATTCAGCATTGTTGGCTGACCTTAATTAGGCAATTTCAAATGTACAAATTTTGTATTGTTTATATTTTAGATTTTAAACAATAAATGTAGACACTGCTATTTTGATAAACTGTGCCACATGTTAAAAATATTATTTTATTTTAAATGGACTAATAATAAATAAAATAAATAATAAAACTGAATAATAATTGAAATGATTACTGCTTTCTAGCTTTTGACTATTAATAATATTTAAAACTGAATAATTAAAATGAATAATAAATTCTGGGTATTGACAATATTTTAGGAAAAATCAAGTTAAAACATTTTCATTATTTTAAATCAACATTGAAATATTTTGCAGGTAAAATGTTTTTAAGTTTTTGTTTAAAAATCAGTTCCTTTTTTTTTTTTAATAAATATATAGTTTTGTGTAAAAACTTGTTTCATTTTATTTTATCAAGTGGACAACCACCGAGTAAAATTGTGGTCAAATACTAGTTCTTGCTAGTCAATTACTGGTGATTTGTGACTTTTTTTTAATAATATTTTTGTTTTACAAAAAATAAAAGCTTTTTTTCAAGATTGCACATAATGTTTAACATGCCAACATTTGATTTTTTTTGCACATATTTCTAGTTTTCATGAAAAGTTACTAATTTAGTAACCACAGGCCTTTTTGTAAAAAAAAGTTTTTAACCGGTCAACTGTTGGTGCACCCACCCCACGGTTCATAAAAAATTCGGTTGTGGCATTTAGTAAAATTATGGTGGGGGAAACATCAATGACATCACAAATGGCATATTCGCTTTTCGTTCGAACTGTTTATTTTTGCATTTGTGTTATTTTAAGTTTTTAACCTTGTTTATAAAGTATTCGTAAAGTATTCAGAAATCGAAAAAAAACCAATACTAAAAACCTAAAATAACACAAATGCAAAAATAAACAACAAAGAACCTTGTGACGTCATGGACGTATCCCCCACCATGATTTTATTAAATGTGACAACCGTTTTGTTTAAGAGCCGTTGCACCCACCCTACATAATTTAGAATTTTTTTTTGCTCCGCTATTTTTAAGATATTCACAATGAATTGAGGACTCAGTACAATAGAATCCTATAATAGTTTAATCTAATGATTATTATAGGTTAATTAAAATAATTACATGAGGTCAAATTATCTCAAATAGCCGTATGTACAACATGTCTCAGTTTTATGAGCACCCAAGCAATGAAACCGCTCAATTCACTTACTATAAGTGTTCAAAATTCCTTTATATACTCCCGAAATGAAATTGATATGTAATCAACTAATTTCAGTGATATCGTCCTGAATAGATGGAACGTGACTTGCAGATGTCCAAAGGCCGGATACGAATGGAATTCCCTCTACGGAATGTGTGTCGATGTGGATGAATGTGCGGCAGGAAGCCATAATTGCGATCCGAAATTACAAGCGTGTGTTAATTTAGCAGGAAGTTTCAGGTGTGCTTGTAAATGGGGACATATTTGGAGTTCAGAGGAGAAGGTTTGCACTCCTAGCGCGGCACTGGGCCTTATTAAATTAGGAAGACATGGAGACTCTGGTAAAAGCGTTAACGAAACAGAATCTCTGTTTAAGAGGATCGTTAAATTTCTTAGAAGAAAAAATGCTTCCACAACGTTAAGTTTTAACAAACATATGTTTTTCTTTAATACGTTATGGACATTGTATTTTTCTTTATATTGAAATAAAATTTTTGTGATGATTTTAAAGCGTTATATTGATTGCATGAATATAAGCACGTAATACAATATTGGCTGTTAAAATTGCTGAAGTATTATTGGTTGAACTCGGAATAAATTAGAGAAAGATAACTTTCGCATGACATCTTTAGATCAGTATAGTCTATTTCTTATTGAAAGAGAGTAATAAATCAATGTAGATACCCATTCCATGGCATGCATTTATCTTTTCGATTTGTTTTCTTAAATAATTTCATGAACATGTATGAAATACTTGAAAGTTAAGCTTTCTTTGATGTTATATTGCAAATTCTTGTTAAAGATTCGTAGTTTCTCTAAAGAAAGGCCGCTAATGGTGAATCCATTTTTTCCATTAGTGATTTTTTCAACAATAATTTAATATCTATAATTGAAGAAAACTTACTTAATTGGTTACCAGTATTCTCAAATTATTTTGAAACCCAATATAATTTAGAATTTTTCGACATCCTCAATTATTTACCTACTGTTAAAATATTTAGTAATAATTGAAAATGTACTTTGTGAGTGAAAATTAAGTGATTCAGAAACCAGTAAAGAAAATGTACATTTTTAACGAGCGATATGTGTGGTTTACAAAATGGACAATAGTTTTTCTGTTGTTGAAGAACCAGCAGCCTATTGTACTCGGTGTAACTACAATGGAGAAATAATTACTCCAGGGTTCATTAAGACATTACAGATCGTAAACTACAACTGAACATGGTTTATTCAACGATGTAATAACAC
>JANEYF010000914.1:0-38318 GCA_029963845.1 Rhamnusium bicolor
ACTTATAATGAAATATTGGGACTCCTCATAGTGGAGTTAAAATTTTCGCCGATGCTATGTTCACTGTAAAACATGTGTTAGATATTTCTTAAAAATTCGTGCGTTCTCTAAAAACACAAATTTTAAAAATATAAGAGTAATTTTTCTCTCGGTGACTTAAAATAGATAAATCAATTTATAGTTCAGTGTTAGTCAATTGTTTTTAGAAAACATTTCTATTAGATATAAATTACATTTTTATGTTCAATTCGGATCATTCCCAATATGGCTGAATGTTATACATCTCTTTTACTGCTAGAAATAATGGCGGTAGTTCGTATAAACCTATTAGTTTTTGAACAATGCTACTTCAAATATGTTTTGTCTTAAAATGTCTATTAAATTACCAATTGATCGTTAACAGTATGTATGATTTTTATTGTAAGAAAGTATTTCAAAGCCTTGAAACTTATAGGCGTTTTAAACCCTTTGGTACAGAACACAACTGCTTTAAAAAAACTAAAAATTTAGTTTTTTAACACGTCTGCTCTACATGCCACTTTCATTTTTCTTGAATGCATTAGTTTTATTATTGTGGGGCCAGTGTAAGATTGTAATTTCTTCAAAGAGTCAAAATCATAAATAATTTTATTCAAGCACCAATTGTCAGCAGACCAGTTGTGCATAAGTATACACACTAACCGATTTTTTACAACTATTTTTTTGATGATTGTATCGTAAGACTGTAGTGTTCAGTGATTCTCAAACAGTAAATGAATATAATTTTGCTTTTATTTTAAAATTCATTCAACCATTTATTTCGTGATTTCTATTATTCTAAAATTAACATTAAAATTAGAATCATATGTAACTATATTATTAAAATTAGCTATTCTTAATTAGAAAAAGATTTCGAGCAGGTAAAATGTTGCCTCTGATATAGAAAACCTATTTACGTAAACTGGATAAGACCTAACAGTTGTAAGAAAATAATATATTCTTGCCGAAAAACATAAATAAATTCTTCATTTTATGTTTTTCTTAACCAAGTAGCCGAAATGGTAACATGTATGCTAAAATCGTGAATTTGTTTATTCGAAAATATTCATATTAACACAATCATGAATCAATCGAAAGAAAAAAAACAATTAACTCGAGACTCGACTCAGATGAACGTCAGTTTATAATAACGGTGAAGAATTATTTCAACCGTAAGGAAAGAAATGGTAGACCCTTGTTTCCAAGTAGAGCTGTAAAACCGTGGATATCTGACCTGCGTGGAGTTTCGAAAATTGTATCATACTGTTTGAGAACCGCTGATATTTGAACCAAATATCATTATTTATAGCTTTGACTCTTTAGGACGAAAGTTGCAATCTTACAGCGGCCCAACTATAGTGATATTTCAAAACATTATATTCTGGAAAAGGGAACAAAATTCTTTTATGCTTAATATTGATTTATTACAGATTCTTGTCTGCTTCATTAAAACTCTAGTCAGTAGTTGGCTTTATGAAGGTTCAATTTCATAGTGTTTATTTATAACTATAATATGATTTATAATCGGGCATTAACAACTACCCTAAAATAATTTCATAAAGCAATTATAAAACCACAACACGTCCTAAATTCTCTATAACACTCAATACTCCTAACTTGGACTTAACAGCTGTGAAGTTTTATTGACGGCTTGACAAATACCTTGAAAAGTCAATCATATAATTTCTTGAGGACCTTTTTAAAACCTTCTTTAAGACAAAGCTATCTTTAAGTGGACTTATATATAATAAAACTGGTATAAATCACTAGTTTATGACCTGGCTACTATGATGAAATCTAAATAAATCTAAAGGCGTTTAAATTATTACTTGGGCGTGTTAATTATCATTTAAACTAATCAATTGTTTGGGAATGATTGATGTGAACAAGGCCTGACGTTACGGTTTGCATGGTCCCCTGACTTTAGTCCATTGGATATTTTATATGAGGCTTTCTGAAAAACTGAATATTTAAAACGCTTTAAAATACGAGAAGACCTAGATTCGACTCTGTCTTGAAAGAAATGGGACATAATTCGAACCTTATTTGTGTGTTGTTTGTTTTTAAATAATAAAATCTTTTTTGTGTTTTAATATTTTTCATTATTATATTTTCAATTTGTTAGGTAATGAGAAAATGCAATGTCGTATTTATTTGTATTTCAGTATTTGACTGATGTAACAAAATTCCTGTCTTTGCGGCCAACTATGTTAAATGTTGTTAAATATTTGATTTAAATAGAAATATTTTTACATTTTTTCTGATAATAACATAACATACCCCAACATATTATAATAAAAAAAAATGCAAGCTTTCCAAAAAATATATACACTGACAAACGAGCACTTTCAAATTTTGAATGTTTGAAATTTGATAATCTTCTTTACTTGGACTGACTTGAATGAGTCTTATAGCCAAGGCATAGATAAGTTATTTGTATTTATAACCTCTTTACATATTAAAAAGATAAATTGACATAGGTTATATTATATAAAGGGAAGCAAAATGATGTTTTTTGGCCTAAGTTTAAATCATCCTGAGGAGTAATTTGGCAAATGGTATATTTTTCAATGAATTGCGGGAGGAACTTTTGGAACTAATGGGTAGCTATCCCTCAGAATGAAATAATAAGAAGGTAATGCCAAGACGCTGTTATTCAAGCTAATGGTGGCAAAACTCGATATTAATTGGTATTCAATCATCAGATAATGGTTTTGTTTTTTTTTTACGATTAGTTTTTTTTTAATTGTTATGATGTTGATATGTGCTTATTTATTATTAAAAGGGTTGGAGGATTTAAAAAACGACATATTACAGCCGAAAACAACACTACTGCCACCTGCTCAGACGACCTATTAAATACAATATTCTGTAATTGTAAAAGGGTGTGGTGCGCAGTGCAGTTGTAGAAAAGTCAGGCTGCCATGCTCCAAAGTTTGTGGTCAGTGTCACGGACAGCCATGCCCTGAACCCGTCAACAGAGTTGCAAAACATCGAAGACTCCAGTGACCTTGAGCCTGAAGAGGTTTTGCTGACAGACATAGAGCCAACAGATATAGAGGAAGCGTCTGACAGGAGTAATGTGTTGATCGAGGTGCTAGTGGAACCCGACGAAAACGAGGAGGAAAGCAAGGAAACATAAAGGGCGTGCTGTGGAAAAGAATGTATTTTTGTTATTAATTATTTATTATATATTTTTATAAATAAACAAATTTTTAAGGGTTTTAATAATGGGAATTTAATTTTCAGTCTAACAGATTAAGAAGAAGTGCTTTTATATTTATAGCTCTGCAGTATAATACAGTATTACCTATTACGAATACGCGCTCACTTTATCATGCTATCTCGAAAACGGTTGGTCGTACGAAAAAAATGTATATGAATAATTTTGTAGAGAATACCATTTTACTTAAGTTTATTATGAGGTTCTTACGACGTCAGATGCACTGGAAGCGAGATTTTCGTGAAAAAACCGATTTTCATGACGTTTGACTTTCGATATCTCAAGACGCACAAGGGTAGGCATATGAGATTTTTTTGTGTCGTTGGAACATCAAAACGAGGTCTCTACCAAAAAATTCAGCTTGTTTCAGCCTCATTCCGCAGAGGAAGTTTTATTTCTCTGGAGTAATAATAAATCTGGCATAAATCACTAGTTCTTGAGCGAATCATTATAAAGCACTGATAAATCTAAATAAATTTAAAGGTATTTAAATTGTTACTTGGGTAATCTTACAAATAGTAGAAATTAATGAATTAACAATAGTCCCACATAGCACAGAATATGCTGTGATCATTCCATCCTGTTCCCTACAAATACTGAATGTACTCGCTGTATATGCAGAAAGTAGAATATGTGTATGGCGTCCTTGTCCTGCAATTAATATGTAAAAACAATAAAAAAAAACCGAAATTATTTTATTTACTTTGTTTAAAAATAGCTAAAGAACTAAACAACAAAACAATTAAATCGTTAATCTACAAAAAAAATTCCATTTTACCGTTTCTTATTAATGCATAGTATTATTTTAAAAATTTTTCCTATAAAAGGAGGTATCAATGTATGTCATATCATTCATCTCAGAATGGAAAAGGCGATGAAATAATATGGGAAAATATATTTGTGTTATTTTAAATTTAAACTCCAATATTTTTATCAAATATGAAAGATTATGATGTTACATATATTGCTGAATTCAGAAAGAAATTTTTTAAATTGAACTGAATATACAGGATATATCATTTAGAATAAAAAAATTAAGGCAATTTCCGGTCAAACCGGAAGTAAACGATATGTATGTGACGCGCATATTTAATCAGTATTCGGAATGTCATATGTCCATTTCCGCATATTAATGCGGGGTGTAATTTTTTTTATTTTCCAGTTTTTCGGCGTTTTCTTTTTTATTTGACATTCAATTGTTTTTAATTTTCGGATTCCTTAGAAAAAAGCACATAAGCATAATTTTTGAAGTTTTTTCCTAGGTTAAAAATACAGCAGAAAAATCGAGTAAGGTACACTTAAAATGATCACCCTGTACATGAGGTTACTGCGCTTAAAATAAATCAAAAATAAAAATTATCGTATTCACCTTTCATTGAGCCTTTCATTCTCCATATCAATATTTAGAGACGGCAAAATGGGAAAACTTTCATTTATATTAGTCTCTCTACAGAAATTACCGGAAATAAAATAAAATTATTACTTTTATTAATTTACAAAAAAAATTAAATTTTCACTAGTACTTACTTTTTATATTTTCTCTTTTGGGCTAATGTTCGATTTTTCGGTTTTCTGCTAGGGTATTTACGCTTATGATATGTTTTTATTTTTCCCATTTTTCTCTCACTGCACTAATAATCACTTTCAATAACACGTTTACTTAGGTATACACTTGATTTTAAAAAAAAACTGGTACAACTCTTATAATCGAAAATCTTAATAGTTTAGTTGTGTGCATATGTCTGTAAATAGGGCTGGCCAGGCATGTCGAGGAGGGGGTGGAGAAGAAGTGATTTACCCCGGACCTGGGTTTTTTTGGAGGAGATCGGTTTTCTTTGTGTTTTTAAACTTATTAAACCTTTCTCTTTTATTTTATTCAAATGGAATTTTAAAAAATAATTAGAAAATAACTTTTTCAAAACATTTTCAAGCCTGCCATATTATTGTTTAAAAAAATAATATTTGTTACAGATAATTCTACTAATGGTTGTAATTAAAATACTAACTGAATAATGATAATTCTATTTTTAAAATAAGAACACAAAAATACCACTTGAGATTAAAAAAAATGTAAACAATGCAAACTGAACATAAAAATACAATAAAAAAAATAAAATAAATGAACTTCAATTACGTAATACAGAATTAACTAATATTTTGTCATTGCTACATTAGCGTCTAAAACTGCCTGAAGTCTTGCAGGCATGGACAAAATCAGATTTCTTGCAAGGTCAACTTCTTGCGACAAGTTATCCCAAGCGTCTTCAATTATCCCTTCCAATTCTTGGGCATTATTTGGATGGTTATTTAATTTTCTTATATGTTTCATCATTAGTCCCCATACATTTTCAATTGGATTTAAATCCGGACTTTTAGATGGCCACGGTAACAACTCTATATTTTTATTAAGAAACCATTGCCTGACACGATGGGCCGTATGTATGGAGCAGTTGTCTTGTTGGAAAATAAAATTATTTTCCGGAAACACCTCTATTACTGACATAATATTGTCTAATATTTTAATATTTAATGGAATTGAGATGACCACCACTGTTCCAACACATACCTAACCCATTTAGGCTCATCCAAGCCCAGACATTGACTGAAAACCTTCCTAATATTTCTGGATCGAAAGTATATTTTTCGTCGTATCTAGTGGAAGGAGGCCTATATACGCGAACATGTCCATCGTTACAGGATTTAAAAACCTTTTCGTCAGAAAAGACAACTTGTCTCCAGAAGTTCTCATCATTGATTATATAGTTGAGTGCAAAAATAATCCTACCCTGCTTCTTTTCTTCTGAAAGTTTGGATTTTTTAGCCGCTGAACAACTCTTCAAGTCGCTTTGTAGTTTTATTCTTCTGCAAGCAGTAGATACTGAAGCAGGGAAATTTGTCTCTGAAATTGCATTTACTACAGTCTGAAAAGCGTTTTCTATTAGGTAATTTATAAGATTTTCATCTTCTTGATTATTGCTCTTTCTGGGCCTACCGGAACCAACTTTACGGGATACCGTTTGGTTGGTTTCCCATTGTTTTTTAACAGTCATTATCGTGGTTTTATTCACATTGTATTCGGCAGCAAGTCTTCTTTTGGACCAACCATCTTCAGTTTTAGAAACAATTCGTAATTTTTGAATATCTGTCAGATGTCGAACCATTTTTAATAATGACGCCACTGATTAACGTCAAAGTGACATTTGTAAGATTATTAATATCAATCAAAGATCGAATGATTTATATAGCTAAAAGAAAGTGTACCAGTTTTTATTGAAATCAAGTGTACCCACTTTATAACAAATAAGTAAATTTGAGATATCTCTAGAATACACACGCCACTGTTGTTTACGCAAATCGCAACGTGGTTCCTAAGTGCCCGATTCCCCCTTCCGCAAACGAGTCCAGTGTATGCAAGTGCATCCGTGTTTCCGAAATATCATGCGAGATGGCAGCTATTATCGGAATATAGATATGCAGTTTTTAGTTTTCTAATAAATTTATTTTCAACTAATCCAAGAGTTGGGTCACATGAATATAAACGTTACAAACAGTGACTAATGTTGGAATGTTAAAAAATTTGGATACAAAATATTTAAAATGCATGCGAAAATTTTTTGACGACTCTAAAAAAAAAAGTTACATTGCGACATTTTATACATATTTTTGAAAAATCTTGTAAAAATCGCACTCAAATTGGATAAGTTTTAAACGAGATAATCGAGAATTATGATTTAATAGGGTATATAAGACTCTTAAGTGTGAAATAAGTATACGAAATTTAAAATTCTTTATTATTTGTAACATTTAGTCAATATTAATCGTTTTTATTATGTATCTTAATATACAACACAAATATACACTAGTGTTGACAAATACAATTTTTTATATGAATGAGAATAACAGCAACTCGAAACAACGAATAACAACTGTAATTTCTACAAAACACCAAAATGCAATGACCAACGCCGAATCTAAGATCTCTAGGTAGTTAGGTTAAGCGGTTGCTTGTGTTATGGATTTTAGAAATACGACCAACAGAAAAATTCTATTCAAATAAGGAGCTTATTTGTGGAGAGTGGCTTAACATTTTATTCATAAAATGGAGTACTTATAGGGTTTTGTATATTTTTTAGCTAGATACCTGCAAACATAGTCTTTAAAATTATTTTTTATAAAACAAAGAAGATTTAGTGACATATTCCCCAAAGGAAAAGACAACTGTGCAGCTACAGACACGTATTTCGTCGCCATAGCGTAGCTAAGGAATTCCAGCCTGATTCTAGTTTTTGTTCCAGATCTATCCCATTCAATTTCTTACGCCGACGAGAAGCAATTACTATACACCTGTCCTATGCAGCTAGCATAGTTCTTTTTTGTGGAAAGTGGCACTAAACCTTTTTTGTTTTATTTTCGAACACCAATAGCGCTATCTTTATTTCGTTTGTATATGCCAGGTGGAAACGGGCAGTTCACATAGAGCTCTGTGCTCATCGAGGCCCCAAATGTGGCACATGAAATAATGAAGGCACTAATTGAGTACTGTGTACCGTATTATCCTGCCTTATGTTAGTTTTTGTTCTTGATTTATCTCATCCTAAATCGAATTCCTGAACTACGATACGCCGACGAGGGGTAATAACTCCGAAACATGTATCCGTAGCTGCATAGTTGTTTTTTTTTGGGGGTATATGGCACTAAGCCTTTTTTGTTTTATTTTCGAACCTCAATAGCTCAATCTGTATTATTTTTGTAGTTTTATTGAACCTATATTATACCCTATTTTGCTTTGTAATGATAGTCTTGTAGCCACTGTGTGACCAAACAATTATTATGTCTTATGCATTTTGTGAGAAATATATAAATTAAAATTTGTGAAAATCATAAAATGGTTTAGTTTTATTTCGCTGAAAATTAAATTATAGAAAAATAAATCTTAACTGAATCAAAAATTTTTTTTTTGAAATAATGGCAATAATATCGATAGATCTAATAACCAGAAAATATATTCAGTTATTAATAAATTAAACAGATATGCAGCTATGAAACTACAAAACAAATTTAAAATTTAGAAAAAATAACAATTGACTTCTTGATATCCCACCAAGGGGGAAAATAATAATTAAATAATTTGAGTAAGACTATCAAGTTTCAGTTATTGCACAAAAGTGATTAAAGGTAAAAAGTATTTTTTCAGAACCCTTACCACCGAACCTTGTGAAACTTCCATATCACGACCAATCTACCTAGTTGATGAATGTGGATCCTCTTGTACCATCTATAAGACATCAAAGGCTTTATCGTTGTTTGTGGCTATCCTAGGATACCCTGAGTTTTTAGAATTATTGACATTACCTATTTGGTTGAATTTTTTTTTAAATTTTACAAACAGTGTATAGTTTTATTTTTTATACTTTTTGCTTTTATACTTACTTTTTTATTTTGCTCTCTTAAATCAAGGTGGCCGGTTCAAAACTCGTACACTTATTTGGGGTTAACTTGCTTTTTAAAGAAATTTATTTAATTATAGAAAAATGTTGTCTCTTTGATTTTGATTTTACTAATTTTTCCAAATAATTGAAATAAAAAGTTGAATTTAGACTTTACAAACCATCTCTTAGTTTTTTTTTGAAATTATGTTGAACAAAAATACACAAATAAACCTTAAACTAAACCTTAACTACCTTAACTAAATAAAAACCAGTGCTCGAGACTTTATTTGAAATATTTTGCAAAACATGGTAATTTCATACAATCTGATCAGGTTTGGGTTATATTCGGTATTCCAATTAATAGGTTTGTTCCAACAGCAGTCTCGCACTAGTTTGAAACCGTCAGAAATATTCGTCCAGTTGAGTATTAATGTAAATACAGTGTGCTTAGCGTATAAGCGGCAACTGGGCGAATATTTCTGACGGTTTCAAACTGGTCCGAAGTGGCTGTTGGAACAAACTTATTGTAATGCTCTTTTCGCCTCGTTCTATGTTTTTATGTGGTTAACTCCGGTTCCTGTATTACCGACTGACAGCTTGTTTATTTTCTTCCCTGGACCACTATGTTTTTTTGTGAAATTTTGTAATTAATTGTTGCTGCCAATATAAGTTTTGGTGTTTTAATTATGGTGTTTCCTAATTCTGAGTACCACTAAATTTGTGGTACGTTCTCCAATCATTTACTTTTATAATTAATATTTTTACTTTATTTCATATAATTTATTTATTTTTCTTCTTGTAATTTGCTTGTTTCAATCAATTATATTTACTATAACTGTCGTTTTCCTTTCCGCACTGTTTGCTCACTTTTTTAACACTTCTTATTCTTTTATAAAATGTTCTAAACTTTTAGGTTATGTAATTTCTTTACCATTTACGTGCAAATTCGTTGACGATCGAAAGGTGACTGAAAACCCAGTTGATTTTGTCTAAAAATGCTATGTTTTGACATAAACAACTTAAAACTGGGTATCTTAGTTTCCATTTTCCAAATATTTTTTTTTTAAATTTTGAATTATATATACAGGGTGTCCGGAGGTGAGATTACTCTTTATTAAAAAGTATTGATGATAATATAAATGTGTTAACGATAGGCATACGAAAAATAAACAATGAGAAAAGAACTTCCACATATTATACCATGTTTAATGAACAGAAATAGTTAATCCACGCCTCACTAATTTACCGTTGCGCTGAACAGTGTACGCAACAACCAGTTTCATACGATACAAATTAATAAAAGCGGGAATTCAAACCTCATGTAATTTGAAATATAATTTTAGAGGAATTAAAATGATAAAACGTTAAGTGTGAAATAAGTATACGAAATTTAAAATTCTTTATTATTTGTAACATTTAGTCAATATTAATCGTTTTTATTATGTATCTTAATATACAACACAAATATACACTAGTGTTGACAAATACAATTTTTTATATGAATGAGAATAACAGCAACTCGAAACAACGAATAACAACTGTAATTTCTACAAAACACCAAAATGCAATGACCAACGCCGAATCTAAGATCTCTCTCTAGGTAGTTAAGTTAAGCGGTTGCTTGTGTTATGGGATTTAGAAATACGACCAACAGAAAAAATTCTATTCAAATAAGGAACTTATTTGTGGAGAGTGGCTTAACATTTTGTTCATAAAATGGAGTACTTATAGGGTTTTGTATATTTTTAGCTAGATACCTGCAAACATAGTCTTTAAAATTATTTTTATAAAACAAAAAAGATTTAGTGACATATTCCCCAAAGAAAAAGACAACTGTGCAGCTACAGACACGTATTTCGGAGTTATTGTTCCTCGTCACCATAGCGTAGCTAAGGTATTCCAGCCTGATTTTAGTTTTGTTCCAGATCTATCCCATTCAATTCCTTAGCTACGATGCGCCGACGAGAAGCAATTACTATACACCTGTCCTATACAGCTAGCATAGTTTTTTTTTTTTGGTGGAAAGTTGCACTAAACCTTTATTTTCGAACACCAATAGCGCTATCTTTATTTCGTTTGTATATGCCAGGTGGAAACGGGCAGTACACATAGAGCTCTGTGCTCATCGAGGCCCCAAATGTGGCACATGAAATAATGAAGGCACTAATTGAGTACTGTGTACCGTATTATCCTGCCTTATGTTAGTTTTTGTTCCTGATTTATTTCATCCTAAATCGAATTCCTTAACTACGATACGCCGACGAGGAGTAATAACTCCGAAACATGTATCCGTAGCTGCATAGTTGTTTTGGGGGGGTATATGGCACTAAACCTTTTTTGTTTTATTTTCGAACCTCAATAGCTCAATCTGAATTATTTTTGTAGTTTTATTGAACCTATATTATACCCTATTTTGTTTTGTGATGATAGTCACTTGTAGCCACTGTGTGACCAAACAATTGTTATTTCATACATATGTAAATTAAAATTTGTGAAAATCATAAAACGGTTTAGTTTTATTTTGCTGAAAATTAAATTATAGAAAAATAAATCTTAACTGAATCAAAATTTTTTTTTGAAATAATGGCAATAATATCGATAGATATTAACCAGAAAATATATTCAGTTATTAATAAATTAAACAGATATGCAGCTATGAAACTACAAAACAAATTTAAAATTTAGAAAAAATAACAATTGACCTTGATATCCCACCAAGGGGAAAATAATAATTATATAATTTGAGTAAGACTATCAAGTTCCAGTTATTGCACAAACGTGATTAAAGGTAAAAAGAATTTGTCAGAACCCTTACCACCGAACCTTGTGAAACTTCCAGATCACGACCAATCTACCTTGTTGATGAATGTGGATCCTCTTGTACCATCTATAAGACATCAAAGGCTTTATCGTTGTTTGTGGCTATCCTGGGATACCCTGAGTTTTTAGAATTATTGACATTACCTGTTTGGTTGAATTTTTTTAAATTTTACAAACAGTGTATAGTTTTATTTTTTATACTTTTTGCTTTTATACTACTTTTTATTTTGCTCTCTTAAATGAGGGTGGCCGGTTCAAAACTCGTACACTTATTTGGGGTTAACTTGCTTTTTAAAGAAATTTATTTAATTGTAGAAAAATGTTGTCTCTTTGATTTTGATTTTACTAATTTTTCCAAATAATTGAAATAAAAAGTTGAATTCAGACTTTACAAACCATCTATTAGTTTTTTTTTTTTTGAAATTATGTTGAACAAAAAATACACAAATAAACCTTAAACTAAACCTTAACTACCTTAACTAAAATAAAAACCAGTGCTCGAGACTTGGTAATTTCATACAATCTGATCAGGTTTGGGTTATATTCGGTATTCCAATTATTGTAATCCTCTTTTCGCCTCGTTCTATGTTTTTATGTGGTTAACTCGGTTCCTGTATTACCGACTGACAGCTTGTTTATTTTCTTCCTGGACCACTATGTTTTTTTGTGAAATTTTGTAATTAATTGTTGCTGCCAATATAAGTTTTGGTGTTTTAATTATGGTGTTTCCTAATTCTGGAGTACCACTAAATTTGTGGTACGTTCTCCAATCATTTACTTTTAACATTAATATTTTTACTTTTTTTCATATAATTTATTTATTTCTCTTCTTGTAATTTGCTTGTTTCAATCAATTATATTTACTATAACTGTCGTTTTCCTTTCCGCACTGTTTGTTCACTTTTTTTAACACTTCTTAATGTTTTATAAAATGTTCTAAACTTTTAGGTTATATAATTTACGAGCAAATTCATTGACGATCAAAAACCCAGTTGATTTTGTCTAAAAATGCTATGTTTTGACATAAACAACTTAATACTGGGTATCTTAGTTTCCATTTTCCAAATTTTTATTTTTGAATTTTGAATTATAGGACTTATGCCTCTTTGAATATGCATTGCATTATTATTTTCGGATTCCTGGTAACATATTCTTTAATTTGGTATGCCATACTCTTGATTGCGTTAACATTTATGTGATCGGTGAAATTTCAGAGCACCTTTATAATTATTTATTTTTTATTTTTAACTATTAACGAACATCTTATAACTAGTACATAATATTTAACTAAGTACTTAGCTTATTTTACTAATTTTTCATTCAAATTTTTACATAAATTTTAACAATTTTATGATTTTTATTTTCAGGACGAGTGTGCCTTTGAAAAATATGGCTATCCCTCTAATATGCACTTAATGTGTTAAAAATTAAATTGGTTGTAAAACGTAATTTATCTCCGGATTCCCTCTCATGAAGTTGGTAGTAAATTCTTAGGGAAAAGGAAAAAACAAGTTAGCTACTTTGACGAACAAATATGACACATGTTTATTTCTAGTTCTACAATCTTAGATAGTTCAATATACATTAATGGTTAAAATGACTTACAGGAATAATGGCAGCAGGGTCTACAATTTACATCACCTCTGCCAATAATAACCACAGAAGAGTGATCCTTGTTTACAATATATTGATAATAAAGGTGTTTTCGTGCCAATGTTCACAGGTTTCTACAATGCTTCCTTCTACCTTCTACCCCCCACCGACAATTTTGTCTTTTGCAGACCCGCATACTTTTCTCCTACATTAACAAATGTGAATATTTGAATTATGGCGGGCAACTTAACAATAAAAGAAATACCTTCTAGCACGAGGTCAGGGACACTACAAACAACAGAAAAACAAATGAATTATTGACAATTAAAGTAGCTTACTTATTTTACTTTGCATTTATTTTCGAAAAAACTTTTGAAACCTTAATATGAAATACTTTTGTTATTATTAATGATAATGGTATCAGATTTTACATCATGAAAATTGGAAAAAATAAATGAACTGAATGGTTAAAAAAGTGCACAGCGTGTTCAATTCGAAATAACAAACTTGGTAGCAATTACAAAAAATACGAAAATATGGCAATAGTGCCGATACCATTGTCAAGTTAGTTATATTTTCTTACTCCTCCGCACCAAATTTAATTTAAATAGGACTAGTAATTTCCGAGATATTTGGATTATCCCATACTTTCGACTCACTCTGTATATTGCCTTGCACTACACACAAGTAACTGCAACATGACATTAGGTTGCATTTACGTATTAAATAATACTATAAATTATATTTAGGTAATTGAATAACACCCATTTTGCATTTTTAGGGCCCATTAGCAAAATCCATGCATTTTCCATGTGTTCAGTTAAGTGCTAATATATGTATATACACGCTGGGCCCGCGTAATAACGCTTGAATGTTTCATGAGATGTGGCAACCGAACGGACCACAACGTTGTAATCTCACCTATTTATTCAATTATTTACACCCTCATTTTGTCAGATTATTATAACCTGCATCCTTCATTCATTAAATTACGGGGATGATTTGTTTCCAGCAGTATAACTGCCAATTTATATTCAAACTATTACTGCTCACCCATGTTTATGGCGATTTTGAACTTCAACGAAGAGAAATATAGCATAGTTTATTAATGAAATTTGATATTTACGTACCATGCATCAAGTTATAAGATAGTTTGCCTTCTCTAATAACTAAAGTATCAATTAAAACAGGGAATCTATAGTTCAGATTTATGCAGGGTATTTCCTAAGTACGTATACATCATTTAGAAGGTAACTCCTCGAGTTATACTTATCATGAAAAAAAGTTCACATGAATATGTCCAAAAACGCACCATCGCTAACATACATGTTGATCCATGAAACAAATTTGTTTGGACAATTTATTTCATGTGTAAATAATGGTATACGAACAATGACATTTTCACTGAATTACAGCGATAATTTGCACTAGGACTATTTTTCGACAATTTTTTTTCTGAGATGTGTAATTTTTTCGGCAACTTTCTTCATAGGTCCTGTCTAAAAATTGCAATATTTTACATTTTTATAATTACTATAATTAAACAAAATATAACATTTACTAACATCTTTATTATTATTACAATCGAAATTAACAGTACAATTTGTAAAGTGTTACTTTCGTAATGGGAGGCCAGAAAATTATGTTTAGGTTTCTTAGGTGCAGATTTATATTCCACCACATCATCATTGTTAGTTGTGGTGTTTAAAGTTGTAGTTCTGATGTTACTCTATTCATTTCTCATTATCTCAATGATATATTCATGATGATATTCATCTCTTTGAAGGAAGACAGAATTTAATGGAATTGACATTGCTGTGTCCCGTTATTTTAATTAATTACTGTTTCCCAATACCTGCCGTTGCTTAGTGGAATACTTCTGAAAACCTGATAGAATGATTGCATATTTTTGTATCTTTAACATTTAAACCAGCCTTTTCCGTTGTGGTTTTAATCCACTTTCCAAAATCATTTCTTTCAGCAGAAACACTTTTATATCAAGAACTTTAGTTATTCTTGTTTCAATAGGGCTTTGGTTCCGTTTTTATATGAAAATAAAGGCACTATAATCTAAAACAAAATAAAAGTTAATCGCTGCAACAAATCAGGATTACTCTTATTACATATGAACCACTTGCTTTGAACTAACTTTTAAGCAACACCCTGAGCGCATTTGGAATAAATTAGGTTTATATTCCACCATGCTAGTTGATGCATTAGTATTGTCAACTTGTACTTTGAAGTATCTTGTTAAGCATTTGCTGTCTTCTCCTCTGTGCTACACTAATTCGTTAGAAGCCACAATAAGAAAACTTTTTAGAGGCCTTCTGGCGAGTTTTGATCCAAAATGCTAGTCATATTCAAATATTTAATACTAGGTGATTTTAATATACGAGAATATTCACATTGTTTTAATAATAATAACACATTTACCCTAACTTTAGTTTGATAACAAACTTCATGAACTTTTTAGCATTAACACAATTCAATTCAATTTTAAATAATCTAAACAGATTATTAGATTTAATTCTTTACAACAAAATCTGTACAGTAAGTGAGCCACCTGATACAATTCTACCAGATGATGCCTATCACCCAGCTCTAGTCATTAATATAGATATTAGTAAATCCAATTCTTTTAAATATCTATTTAAACTCAGTACCTAATGACTTTAATTTTAGGATGGCAAATTGTATTACGATATATGAAAATTTGACAAACAGTGATTGGCATTTTCTGGAAAATCATACAAAAGCAAATACTGCTGTTAAAGTCCTAAATAATAAATTAGGGGAAATATTTGAAAATAACATTCCCAAGAAAATACCTACTTCTAAATCATATCCTATTTGGTTTAATGGTCAAATTATAAATAAAATAAAACAAAAACATAAAGCTTGGCAGCAATATAAAGCAACATCCAGTAATGAGGATCTAAATAGGTTCAAATTATTGAGGTCTCAAATAAGAAATGTGGTAAATATCTCGCAGGAGACACATCTTCAGAATATTGAAAATAATATAAAAAATAATCCGAAGAAATTCTGGTCATATATAAATACAAGGAACAGTAACTTATCTAATCCTTCTATTTTAAAATATAATAATGAAACCATTGAAGATCCACAATTATTAGCTGAAGCTTCGCTGATTACTTCTCTAACTCCTTTACACAACCCGGTAATAATAATTTAAATGCTGTTGATACAGGAAACATGTTGTCCTTAAATATTATCTCTGTCACAAAAAATTATGTAATTAATGCTATCAAAAAGATTAAGCCGACCCATAGTCATCTATGGGTCCTGATTTAATACTAGCATTCTTAATAAAGGATTGTGCATCAGTTTTGGCTGGCCCACTTACTGTGATTTTTAATTTAATATTATGAACTTCATGTTTTTCTAACTTACGGAAATTCTCTAGGGTAGGTCCTATTTACAAAAAAGGATATAGAAATGAATTAACAAATTATAGGACAATAACTATCATTTGTAATTTTGCAAAATTTTTGAAGATTATTTTACATACGATCATGTGTCTGGTATGATATCACTTGAGCAGCATGAATTCGTTAAGGGGCCTAGTCGGGAAAAAGCTTCGGATAACTGTGTCACTCTCTAGAAAGTTTTTATACATGCGCCGCTGAATAATTTTGCTCTTGACTATACCTTCACTGGACGTTTTATTCACCAACTTCATTGAGGTGCGATTCCCGATAGAGGTAACACTTCCTTGCTCCATTTGTAGTGACAAAGATACTTATTTAGAAAATTCATTTTAACCAAATAGTACGGAATAAAAGTTTGAAACTTGCTGAGCATAATTATAAAGATTCATTCTAGAAGACATGTATGAATTTTACCTCGAATTTTACCGATTGATATCATAATTCAGGAGCTAATCACGTTCAAATTTCACTTATATTTATAGTATAAATTTTCCCTACATAAAGTGAAAATTAATCAAAATAGATATACATGTACCCTCTAGTACACTTTCAACTACTGATCCTCCAAATTTGGTGTAATTTGACCAAACCGTATGGGAGAAACAAATTTTGAAAAATTACCTTATAAACACTGGTTCGATTAGCCCTCTTAAAGGCACGTCTACAATTACAAACCTTTTGTGTAAATTCCAGTATATCAGCGCCAAATTAGATCAACAAAGTCAGGTCGATGTAATATATTGACTTCTTCAAGGCATTTGACAGACCTGACCACGGTAATTTTATTAACTAAATTTAAGAACTTTGGACTTTCTAGGCCAATTATGAAATTTCTTAAATCCTATTTGCAAAATAGGTATCAATTTGTTCAATACCGTGATTACAGGTCTGGCAAATTCTTGTGGATGTCAGGCGTATCACAAGGTTCGATATTGGGACCACTTTTATTTGTCCTGTTCATCAACGATATCATATCTAATCTTTATCTGGTACATTATCTACTATATGCAGACGACTTAAAGCTATTTTGTAAAATTAAATCTGAGACAGACTATAAACATCTTCAGGCAGCATTAGATACTATAAATCTCTGGTGTGCGAATAATATATTACCATCAAATGCAACAAAATGTAAGACATTCACGAAGAAGTAACTCTAAACTGGGTAATTTAATACCACAAAGGCCAGAATACATAAAAGATCTTAGAGTTGTTTTTGATCCTAAATTATCTTTCATAAGACATATCGAAATGACCACTTCTTCGATCTATAAAGGCCTTGGATTTGTCATACGTAATTCAAAGGGTGTAGCTTGTATATGCTTAGAGTGCTTTATGTTTCATTTGTTAGATCGCAGTGCAATATGCATCAATAGTGTGAACTCCCATTTACAATGTACATATTATTTGGCCTTCAGAAAAATACAACGACGATTTGTAAAATCAGCAGTATATCTACTTGAAGGTAAATATCCAGAAAGACGCAAACAAAATAATATTTTACTTGCACGTCTCAATCTATCCGAACTTGCAAAACGTAGGGCGGCACAATTTATCATTTTTTGGTGGTTAACAATTTAGTGGACTGCATGTGGATATTAAACCAAATTAATTTTAAAAATTCCAAGAATATCATCAAGTCACAACAATTTTAAATTTCCTATAGCTAATATCAATATTATGATAGCATCCCCTCTATATCAAATGATCTTAAACTATTGCAACGTGGAGGACAATATTGACATTACTTCCTCACCCCTCAAAGTGAGGAAGGTATGTATTCGTAAAAAAAATTTTGAAAATTTTTATTGCAGTTCTGGACGAATCTCGACGAATTATGACGATACACAAAATTTCAGACAAAAAAAAATTTCTGTCTGTGTGTCTGTCCGTCTGGTTCGCGATAGAAGCTACAATTTTTGAGTTAACGCTTACAAATTTGGTACACACATTCTAGAGGTCAAGGATCAGATTAAGTTCGTTGATGAGCAAAATCGGTTGTTAAAATTTGAAATGTCAAAAAATATTAATGACATTTTTGAAACGTCAATTTGAAATGTCAAAGTTTTTTTTGACATTTCAAATTTTAAAATATTGAAACGTCAAAAATTACTTTTTCAAACAAAATTTTAGTGACAGTCCACCAATGTAATTTTTTGAAACGTCGAAAATTACTTTTATTACAAACTCCACCACACATCGAGTTTTTTTTGAAATGTCAAAACATGACTTTTTTGAAACGTCAAAAAATGTGACTTTTTTGAAACGTCAAAAATTACTTTTATTATAAACTCCACCACACGTCAAGTTTTACTACGGTGAGGAAGTTCTGATCCCCAAATAATTGACAGCGGTTTTTTTTCTTGTGCTATTAACAAAATTAAAAAAGTTGTACTTAATGAGTCAATGGCAATATTTTAATTTGTATAGTTTTGTATAATTTATATTTATTTTCATTGCTATTGTGTATTGTTATTATTATTGTTGAATTGAATACCAGTATTTTAAATCGCAAAGTGTAACGTATTGTTAGTAAGTGTTAACTTGTTATTATGTATTATATTAATGTTTATTATTTCATTTCCTTTGTAATATTTGTATTTTTTTACTCAAATTGTTGCTAGATTTTCTATATTTTGTTTTTTGTTACTTAAATTTATTTAAGTGTTACTGTAATCTGTAATTTGGTTCAATTTGTGAGATATGTATATGACAATAAATAAATAAATGAATAAATAAATAAATAAATAAATATTCTCGCTGGGCAATAACTGCAGCACTTATTAGCTTTTTTCTGACTGACTTTGGAGCTGTTTTCTTTTCGCATCCCTATCATCACAGGCCGGCTTAAAAATCATGTCAGTAAATAAATTGATTGTTAGATTCCAGTTTTTTAAAAAACATTTCTTGTACTAATTTTACTGTTACATTCCACGTTTATAACGATCATTTCTTTACAATCCGAACCATCACCCTTCATCATGCTGAAGCCGAGCTTTTCAAAATCTTGTTCAACTCCAACTCAAATAAAAAAGTGGCTCCGTTTAGCGCTTAATCTTTTTTCTTCGCAAAATTTTGTAAATCGATTCCACACTGATTTATATATTAGATGGTATTAGCAGGTACACTTTTACCAACTACCCCATCCATTTCATCCTCAGGTGTACCCCCAAATCTCGGTTTAAGATGACTTGAAGCACTTAACACTGCTAAACACCAAACTTGACTTCAAAATATTTAGTTGCTAATAAACAACATTTAATTTTTTCGTCGTTTGTCACCATGGAAGTTAAGTCGCTTGTAGCTTAATATAATTACGTTAATATTTTATTAAAATTAATTATATTCAATAATTTGTCCCCAAAACACTATTCGAACTCAAATTTATTGTAGACAATTTTTGCATTAGTGTCGCTCATAATCATTTTGCTTAGAAATAGTACTCATGTTAACTACTACTAACGTAAAAATTATCGCCACAAATTTGAGCTCTTGTGGTACTATATGTACAGTATGTCCGCGGATTACAAGAGGTGAAATTGTAAGAATATTAAAATGTCGAGGAAAAGTTATTCTACATAAAATTTTTTGCTTTCTTAAAAAATACGCTTTACGTTGAGAATCTTTATGTTTCTTATACAATGTACTCAAAAATTAAAATAACTTGAAAATCGCTTAAGAGTAAATTGGCCTATCTCTCTAACTTAAGTAGTGAATCCATTGTATCTTTTGGCTTAACCTAATATTGCATGCAGATATCTTCTTTTTTGTTTGCTACAATTTATTACTTCAGATACATTTTAATCAAGTTAAAAATATTTTTTATAATAATTATTTATTATATTATTCAACTCGAGTTATCAACAATATTCCTATACAATCCGCATACTGTTATTTTTTTATTAAATATGTCATGATACTGAAAATAGAATAATACAGTAGGTACTCTAATTTTATTAAAGCTCGCATTTCGGTTCTTAAATCATTCGCTATTCTTAGATCACCATAGGCATATCATTTTTGTACAATTCACGCCAAAACAACAATTAGAAATTCTTATTACAGCTCTGACTGCAGACTTGCGAATATTCCGTATGCCCGTGGCAAAACGTAAGTATGTATGCCAGAGACAACCCGAGACGCGCAAGTACGTGCTAAAATTTAATCCGCAGTATTGAATTGGTCGATTGTAATGGAAGGTGAAAGTAGATGGCGCAAGAGGCAAACGCCCGCGAAAATTCAAAACCCCCTTTTATATTATTTTATTGATATTATTTATAAGCTTTATTTCTGTAGCAGTTGGTGATTGTTTGTGGACCAGAAGTAGTCGATTAGTTGTTTTTAAATACTTCTATTCGCTGGAAGTTAAAAACTAACCGAGTGACTATCTCTGATGATCCACAAACGATCACCAACTGCTGCAGAAACAAAGCTATTTTAAAGTTAGAATACAAAACTAGAGGTCAAATAATTTTTTATGTTAAACTAATCAAAAGGTTAATTGTAACCTTGTTGAACCGCTTAACATAAGATTTAAAAAAGAAATATGTTTTTGTATTGGATAATTGACATAACACTCAAAACACAAGTAGGTAGGTAATAATATTTTGTACAAAATTTATTAAAATCAGAAAAATGCAAAAAAGCAAATTGAGGACATTTTGTCAATATATTACAGAAAATATCAAGAAAGCATGATAGTTATTTATGCAACAAGACCGGAAAGTGATTCTTAACAGGGCGAGCTGGCAATTTCCATTGCAAAAGCCCTGGCAAGTCCAGTAAAGTCACTTTCTGGGTGTGTTGTGTACAATGTTTTTTCTGCAATGGTTCCTGCTAGTCTCAAAAAACTTTTTAACTTTAATAAAATATAAAATCAACTGACAGACATCAGACACTTACTTTCAAGGAAGACTGGAATAATCATTTTTAATTGTTATCGGATACTTTTTGTCAACAGAAAATGACATAAGGAATCGGTAAAGACTTTACAAATCCTTATGTCACTTTGCCGGGCTAGACCTGTAAATATGTATTTTCCACTCAAAAAATTGATCACAGTTAAATTTCTAGAAGGTTGCAGAAAAAGAATATTATTTAATGATTATAATTAAATTTAAAATATTTATTAGGCTTGACTTGCAGAGACTACCTTAAAATGTTATTAAGTGCTAGATAAAAAAATCATGATTGTGTGGCACGCAACGTGGCTCTATAAAAATTAAGGTTCTAATTATGCGAAAGAATCTTCAGTTTTCTCTTTGTCTCACGAGCACCATTTTTTTATGATTCTTTTATTCATTTTGCCCCATGAGCATCTTTTTTTATTTTGCTTCTGTGCCTCATTGTGCCTCTTACACCACCAAGGAATCCCAATCCTAATAATTCCTGATCTGATCTGATACAGAAGTGCTGGGAATCTCCTTCAAAAATTCACTAGCTGCCTTCACTATGCTAGGAAATTCCTCCGCCAACTCATAAGGTATATTCTTTGAAGTTGAGGCCTCGCTTGAGGCTAGATCTGAAGTAAAATGAGATAGATATTAGCGACCATGTTTATTGGTTCAAATCTATATTTCTTTATTTTGAATAAATTAAATAATAGTAAAAAGTCTGCGATAATTCTACCAAGCTAATTAGTAACAACTATGGATTGATATCTAAGGATCCCTCACCACCAACATTTTGTAAAACACATATTACCTGCATGCACTTGGTATGTTGCCAACTGATGACATGGAAAAAGTGTGGGGACTGCATTGTGGGTCAACCTATGACTACTTAGGTCGACATAACTCTCAACAGTAAAATGACGGGAGCATATCCTATAATTTTGAAGAGTTTCTTCAGTGTAATGTATACCCATATTCTCTTGCCAAATTTTTGACCTGTAAAATATAAAAAATTGTGCTGTTAGAAGTGTTGTTAATTTAGTGCAGGCCTTAATTTACCTTTCCAACCTTGAAGGAAAATAATGAAGTTTTGTCACATCGTCCTCCGAAGAACCACACACATAACACAATCTAATTCGTGACTCTGTGGCCATCTCAAACAAAAAATAACCTACAACCAATTTCAAAGTTTATTATGAGGAATGAAATAAGTAAAGGATACAGTTAGCACATTTTCTAATACTGTTTATTCTTTCTGATTAATATATAGGTTAGATATAGCGGATAAAATTAATTATAATTTTATAACTTACCAGTTATATGAAATTGGTAGTATTTAAGAAGAGAAATAGTCTTTAACACACAAATATCACAAAATACAACGAGAAATAATCAAAATCACGACAAAATAACAAACACTTCTTTGGTCAGTTCAAGTTGACAGAAAAATACCACAGAAAAAGCGCGGGATAGAACAGAAATGACAGCAGTGCAAGTGCTACCCTCTGCTTTCACCTTCCATTTTATCGGACTAGGACAGCTATATTTGACTATTCTTATATTAAATAGAGATAGCGAATAAATGTTAAAATCGGACAAAATTTTCTATCCACTTGCACGTCTCGGGTTGTCTCTGATGTATGCACTGCGAAGTGTTTCGAGATCATTAGAAGCGTCTTACTTACATCAAAGCGCCTACAACGTGGTGATTTTGCTGGTCTACTTATGCTGTGACGTGGGTATGGGGTCTGAATTAGGAACTTTTGTCGAGATTTTCATAATGGAGAACTTTTTTTTGAATTAGAGCTCATTTTATGAAAAACAATTTTGGTGTAACCAAAAAAAGATCTTATTATTCTATCTGTATAAAATACAGCGAGTTCGTGGAGGCTCAGAAAATAGATAAAAGGTATGAATCTACAAATGGTTTATTTTGGAATTAACAACATAAAAGATATAGATAATTAGTTTTGTTTCCAATTCTAACGATATCTGCACTATTAGTCAAAATATTCAGATCAGTGTACCTAAAATCTTCGCATAAGACACTAACAACACAGTACATTATGCGTGTAAAATAACAGCATTCGTAGACGGCACCACAAAAAATGTATCGAAATTTATGGTAGTAATAATTTCAAGCAAATAATACAGGGTCATATTTATTTGCGTCAAGTCAGGAGCAGGAAAAGTGCGACGCAGTAGAGGGAAAAGTCGTTGTGAGAACCCAGCTTTAGCCCGGCCACACAACGAAGATACAACGTACTATATCCCGCATTCCGAATCTTGTACTCGCCCCAATGAATACCTACAACTAGTACATTGAAAGGACGCGCTGACTGAAGAAATAAATGTTGCTCATAGCAAATGTATTCAGACACATGCTAGCGGTGTATTTTCTGTAAACAAACCAGTCCGATCTTTGTTGCTTGTAGTAACTACATCGCAGTATTGGTAGTCAATATGAGGGTCGATCTCTGGTTTCAGATACATTTTATTAGAGAAAGTGAGAATAACCTGATTCTTTATAATTAAAGTTATTATAGTAATAGAAATGTTATGGACAAAAATTGGACTACGATGATTTAATTCTTGAGCTGCTGTAAAATTTTGAACATTATCGCATCTCGTACTATATGGGTACACCCAATATCGATGAGGTTGGCGTCAGAGGCGACTTCACTACATTATTTGCAAAAGCAAAATGCCATTTTCATACGATGATGAAATACCGTGATCATCATTGTGGTCCGTTGTGCGGACTCAGCCCGGCCACACACCAAAGATACACATCACAATTTTGACAGAAATCTTTGTGGTGCAACAATTGTTTCACCACATTTACTGTACGAGTCCGCACACCAAGACCATAAGCACGACATCAGATGCAAGTTTTCATCGGATGAAGACGACCTTTTACTTTTGAAAATAATGCGAAAAAGGTGCCTTCGACGTCAGCGTCGTCGACATTAAGTGCACTCATATAATACGAGATACGATAATGCTGAAAATTCTACAGCAGCTTAAGAATTAAATCATCATCGCCCAGTTTTTGTCCATGACTCTTCTGTTATATTTCTATTATTATAATTGCTCTTTATAATCGGATTATTTTCAATTCCTCTTTATAAAATTTATTTGAAACTGGAGATGGTCCCTTATATTTAGAGTTGGCATTTTGATCCGCACATCATGGGCGGTGCCATGTAGAGAAATACCCAAGTACGTAAGCGAGATTTGTTTACTATTTTAATTTACTGTTATGCGTCGAGATATCAATAACGTAATTTATTTCTCTCTCTTGTATTGTTGATAATTTTATTTTTTGTATTTTATTCTTGATACTAATTTAATAATAAAGTATGTCAGACCTGCCCAAGGGTAAAAAAAAGCCATACGTTGACAAAGTGAATAAATTTATCAGTGAATTTCCGGATTTATTCTACAATGGTGCTATAATAATTTGTAAAGTGTGCGAGACTGACCTGATGTGCTGGGACAAACGTGATTGTAAACGTCACGTAAATTCTGTGCAACATAAAACTAAAAAAATGGCTTTCCTTCGACAACACAGTTTATGTTCGATTTATTCTTAATGCTGATTGCCTGTGATGTTCTGCTGCACATACTCGATAAACAACCATTTCAGGAGTTCTGAAATAAATACAATCCCAAGGTGACGTTACCAAGTCGCACAACGTTGCGTAACTATGTACCAACTGTAAGCGATGACATTGTAAATAAGATCAAATGTGTACTAAAAGATACACGGCTGTGCTTATGTGTTGACGAGACGACAGATTGTAAAAAAAAAATCTATTGTAAATGTTATATTACGTGTACTGGGCCCTCTTAAACCAACATTTCCACTGTTACTAGCTAGCAAAAGACTAACTGAGTGTACTGGCCAAACAATTACGCGGGTGGTGCTGAAGACGTTAGAAAAATTTGACCTGTCAAAAAAGTCAAGTGTTGATGTTTGTGACCAATGGTGCCGCTACAATACGTAGGCCGGTCTCTTCAAGAACATGGTTGTAGGTTAGTACATGTTACGTGTAAAGTGCATGCTTTACACCTTGTGGCAGAAACCATTCGACAAAGTTTTCCAGCAGTGGATGCATTAATAGCAAGTACTAACAAAGTGTTTCTGAAATCTCCTAAACGTCTTCCCGCATTTCATAGCAAGTGTCTCGGTATTCCTGAACCACCACAGCCGATTGTTACACGTTGGCTGGAGGCAGCATTTTATTATGCTGAATATTTACAAATAAAAGTTATGATACTACAATTCAATCCAGACGAAGATGCAGCAATTAAGGAAAGCGAGACAAAATTCGAAGATATTTCTGTTGTAACAGCTTTAAAAAATATTCATAAGAACTATAAAGGATTACTTGACGCCATATAAGCCTTACAAAACCATACATTGTCGATAGTGGAGTCACTGCAAATAGTGGACGAAGTAAATCGACTGCTACACTCTATAGATGATGCAAAAAAATGAGCCGGTTGAAGAAAAGTTCGCATGTGTGTTAAAGCAAGACACCGGTTTTACCAGATTAAGATAAATTTGTGATGGAACTGATGGTTCATCTGCAGATCCGTTAAGTCAGTTCAAAGACAATTTTAGTATGCTTGTATTATATCAATAGATGTCGAACGGTCGTTCTCAAAATATAAGCATACTTTTTCACCACTCTCGGAGACAACCATAGAAACATACATGATGCTGCAAAGTTTTTACACATCTTTTCCAGTTTGTGATAACCAAACTAGTTAAAAGGGTAAGATGTGCATACATTGTTACAAATTGTAACAGTTTATTGCTTTTATTACTAGTTAATTTCTTTTCTTACTTATTATGGTGAGTACGCCTATGTCCTGCGGGGCATTTTTGCTAACTCCACTCATATTGCACGCCGAAATAATGTGATGTACTTACTAGATGCAACAAAAAATGGACTGGTTTGTTATAATACACGCCACTACCATATGTCTCAATACATTTGCTGTGAGCAACATTTATTTTTTCGGTCTGAGCGTATCCCTGCGAATGTACAGGGTTATTCATTATAAATTACCCACCCCTTATCATCGTTATTATTGCCTATAGAAAAAAAAAGTTTTGCATTCGATATGCCTTCATTATTTACATTCAGATTGTTTATTTCAAGTCGAATCCTATCTTTAATGACTTGAATAGCATTATTATTATTGACGTCTGTTAGAAATACCAAATAAATGTTTCCATAGGGGGCAAATCCGGACTGTTAGGTGGCTATTTAATAGATCCATTATTCCCTATCCATATTGGGAATACATTATTTAAATGATCTCGAACAGGTAGGACATTAGCGGAGTTGCCCCATCCTGTATCCAAATCATATAATCAAGTTCGGCTTCTGGAAAATTCTGCAAAAGAATATTTTCTGCTTCTGGGATAATTATTTCCAGATAGGTAACTCCAATTAAAGTATAATCATAAAATATACACACGCTTTTTTTCTATAGGTAATAATAATGATGATAAGGGGTGGGTAATTTATAATGAATACCCCTGTACCAGTTCGTTGTATGTGCCACAATTACGGCATGTACAAGATGCAGTATATACTCTTTCAGAAAAGAAAAATTTTTATTTTCTACTTACAATCGAATAAAAAATAGTGTATGACACACGGACGAAAATGTTTTTCGTACTCATACGGTTCATTTATTTCAATTGAAAAATCTAATCATAATCAATTTTACGTCACTTTGGCACAATCTAATAAGAATATCATAATAGTTTGTTTCATTTGTTTATGGTATCCATTATTTTGTTCATAATTGTTTCCGGCCGCAATGTACTTTTCGTCCTAGAACGAAAAGTACTTTTTGGATGGTAAACAATTATGAACAAAATAATGGATACCATAAACAAATAAAAAGTATAATATCTGTTATAAAAAGGTGCTCTTTTCGTCCAGATATTAGAACCAAAAAAACATCACTTTTTAATATAATTGAATAAAAAATTATATGTTTGAGTTTTAATTTTTTATTCTAAACATGGATATTTTTCTTTGTAATATATGAATGGAATATAAATTATATTTAGAACTAATTTCGTATTTTATACAAGAACAGATTAGTTCCTTTCTTACAAAAAAAGTATATAATAATCATTTTATGTTGGTTGTATCTTATATTTCTTAATGAATTATAATAATTACCCAAGAGACATGATGTTTCAAAAAATAAATCAGTTTATTCTGCATAGTTTATCTTGCTATATTTATATTTTATATTTCTATCGATTAGCTGCAAGATTTATGAAGTATAACATCATAAATCACTGGCAGCCTCGTGTTTTAAAATCAATTAGTTAATTGGTTGAGGGATCATCCTTAAAATGATGGAATTGCTACAGATTTACGAGAAGAAACATTTATGCGGCCAAGAATGTGGGAGGAACTGTAATTACAGTTGGCATCTTTTGACATCTTGTAAGGATCCACATCAGTGGAATTCAATAGATTCTAAAAGTTGCAAGATGTAATTGACATTAATGGTTAAATTTAATAGTGGAAAGTGGAGTAACAATTAATGTTTTTTAATCCATATTTGTTTACGATTTCCCTTGTAAAATGGCAATGACAATTATAAAAAATGTTAATAATAGTTGTTTAAATATACATAAGTGGTGCTGACGTTCGTCGAATTCTCAGGACCGTACTTAGCAATAAAATTTCAAATTCTATTTTTCTCTTCATCTTAATTGATAACCTTAACTTTTGCTAAACAATATGATACATCAGTAATTTTGTAACATTTAAATACACGAAATATATCATTAAAACTGTTCTTGACTAGGATATATATATATATATATATATATATATATATATATATATATATATATATATATATATATATATATATATATATATATATATATATATATATATATATATATATATATATATATATATATATATATATATATATATATATATATATATATATATATATATATATATATATATATATATATATATATATATATATATATATATTACGATGACCAAACCACACCCTGTATAATGTACGGGATGCATAAGGATAAAATTATGTTGAAATAATAAAAAGAAAGTAATAAAGATATTTTGCCAATACTAAAACAAAGAAAGACTCTAATATTTAAATTAAAATGATAATTTTGGAGCGGTATGAGAGCTCAGTTTCAGTGAGAGACACTTACGTTAACTGTATTCATATCAAATAGGTAAAATTTGTAATAAATCTTGTTAAACGCTAGATATAAACACCTACCGTGTGGTAAATGAAATGTATGTTATTATGTTATGTGAAAAAGCATTGTTCTATTTAGAATAGGCATCAGAAGGACTATTGTGTATAGCATGGCAACCAGAGCCAGAACATTATTGATTTTAGGTACAAAAACCTTTGGGTAACCTGAAAAAAATAAATTTTTATTGTTATTAATTATAATTATAAACTTTGTTAAAGACAAATATATTAAATTTAGTAACAGAATAGCTACAAGTGAGTTAGAAATCACGAACACTGGGAAAAAAAGTGCTATAAACTACTTTCATAATTTGGGTATCGTAAACTCTACGATATCTGAGATTTTAATCATTTCTATGAAGTATGTGCATCGTCTAACTTTAAAACTTTACAAAAGTGAAAGAGACTCACCTTGTGAGCTAATACAATGTAACAGCATCAAAATGTAAAGACAGTTAAAAGGTGTATGTGTAAATTTATGTCCAAGGAGGTATATAACTAGACAAATATGAAGTTTTTCTAAAATAAAAACCATTTGTTTGTTGAACTTTTTATAGCTATGTCGGAAGAATAGCATCTATTTATTGTTTCCAGTCAGTTAGTTTTAAGTAATTTGTTGTATTTGAAAAGTTTCAGCCAATGAGGTTTAACGAAGTCCAAAAACGAAAGGCAAATTAAAATAATGTTTTAAATGTATTTAGACATGCAAATATGGTGTTGATTTGTTCATTAGTTCTTAAAGAAATCTCTGGTATGTCGTTTAGATGGTTGTAATTAGTTATATAAGAGAAATTGTTAAAAATTGTTGCAATTGTAATTTTTCTAAATATTCACAAAAGGCCATAGTATGGCATATCAAAAGAAAGCTATTCATCTTTATATCTTTATTCAATAATAAAATTAGAGCCATAAAGTATCATAAAGAAATAAAAAGAGAATTTAATTTTCATATTTTAAATTTCAAAAATCAAGTGTCATGATTTTGGAGAAACGTCAGATTAGGCCAATACAAAGCCCATATTTAAGTTTTAGTATTGATAGAAAGCTCAAAGGGAGAGCATGTAATTTTTATAAGAAATTTCCTAACCTCAAAATTTTAAATTTATATTTTCAAAAGAAATGAGGTCCATTCTCAAGCTCACGTAAATATTAAAACAGGGCTTGTAAACCTAAAACACAAAAAAATATATTAAATTAAATTTTATTAATACCATAAAATAATTCCAAGTGGAATTTAAGAATAATTTCCATTTGCAACGAGCAAGGAAAGTATTGTATATAATAGTAAATGTGCTTTGAGGAAAATAGTAAAGGTAAAGTACGTACCTTAAATAAATGTTGCTGATTGTTAAATAAATATAGTGTTGTGCTACGAAAATATAAATCCATTGTGCTGAGCAGCCATTATTTTTGAAGTTTATGAATCTGAAATTTGCCACGGATGAAGAAGGATCGAGGCACTGAGCATTAATATAAACAGAAGCGTTATTCAACAGAGATTGCCATAACGTGAGGTTTAAGAAATCGCCGTAAGTAAAATCAAAATAAATCTAGATACTCGACGATTTAAAAGCAGCTATAGTAACAGATCTGATCATAAATAAAAGGCCATTTTATTTTAATTTTAAGATATATTTGTGCAAAAGTGTCCTAAATCATACCAGAAATTTGTAAATAAATTTATTTTGTTTTGTAATCTGACAAGGTGTTTTTCATTGAAATTGGGGCTGTACGATTTATTTTCCAGATTAACGCCAGGAACCTATGCCCGAACCCTGAGGAGAGTCAAATAAAATAATAATAATATATATATATATATATATATATATATATATATATATATATATATATATATATATATATATATATATATATATATATATATATATATATATTTCTTGTGATGACAGATTGATATCAATAATTTTTGCAGAAACTGCTGCCTCCCTTTTTGATGCACCCGGTATGCGATACCCGAATAAAAATGGAGTAAAATATAATTCATATTTACATATTTTTTTTGTATAGCAGGGTTTACAATTTTCAGTAGGTACTAACTGTATTATATTCATATTCAAGGATCAAAATAATACAGACACTACAAATAGTACACATTTAAAGCAGAAATGTTCAAGTATTGGAGAGTAATTAATTTTGCGCACGTTTTTCCAGTTTGGACCACAATTCGGAAGCGTGCGGTTTTTTCTTACTATAAAAAATTTTAAAAGTAGCGACATGAAACGCACAAATTTCTATATGTCTAGAGTTATCGAATCAGTATTACATAATACTAGGTTGACGAGTTGAATCAGTTCGAAAACAGTTTATAAAGTGGCAAGACATTAATAAATAAATTGTAAAATTGTTGTATCCCTGTTGAAAGCTATGAACATGAGAACTAATTATAATAGTGTATTAATTATACAGTGCGCTACTAAAGTATGGAACAAATTCGATTATAAATTAGTGGTAGATTTGTAAGAAAAATCCTCAAACTGTCGATTTTTATTTTAAAATGCAGGTATTTAGGCTTAGAATCATACAGGGTTAACCATGTTGAGGGTATGATGTCATTGGGATTTTTAAACGGGACATCCAATATATTTTTCAATATTTGGTTACAGCACATCATTGCGAATCCAACCATATCAGGTTTAGTATATTTATCTTTAACTGTATTTAAAAAAAATGTATTTGGAAAGATGAACACAGGAGTAATGTCTGGTCGAGGAGAGAAGACCCACGGAAGCAATGTGATTTTTTGGGCAAAACTCTCCCTTGCCGCGTGGGCGTTTCTCCGGCTGGACAGTATTATAATGGTACACACGCAACATCGTCAACAAAAAATTCAACGGTAATCGAAGGGCTTTATTAACAAAATTATAATAAGTGCTCAAATGATTGACCATTTAAATTAATGCACTCGGAAAGATGTGAAATGAATTCTTATTGGAAATTTGCTATCACAAAAAAAATCTAAGGACTAAGGTTGGGAGATCTAGTAACTCATTTAATTGTTCCTCTATCTAATTCTCCAACATTTTCATGTAAATCGCATGTACGATTCGGAGATAATACGGCGAAGCTCCGTCTTGCTGATATCCGTCACCTACCCATTTAGTAAAAAACCATATAATATTTTGGTATAGCTATGTATACGATATGTCAGTCTGCTTTACAGAGACCTGTAGATGGTTAAAAACTTATTTAATTATATAAACACTTCATCCGAATATTAAATTTACAGTTGACACAGAAAAAAATAATAAAATCAGTTTTCTAGATTCAACTTTATGACATAGTAATAAAAACATTAGCCTCAATATTTACGGAAAACCCAAATTCACAGATACTACAATTTTAAATTATTCACTTATCCCTAAATCTCATAAACTGGCAGCATATTACTCTATGATACATAGAGCTTTATCACTGCCCCATTTAGAAGATCATTTAAAAATTGAAGTAAACACTATAAAAACAATAGAATTAAAACAATGGTTTTCACTGAGCACGAAATTACTATAGAAAATTTAATTAATAAAAAACAATTCAAATTGGCTTGTAGTATTTACCATTACATTCTAGACCACTATACTAATAAATATGTATATTTAGCATACTTTGGCACAATTTCAGAAAAAAGTCAAAGCTTTCAATCTGTATAAGCTAAAAACAAAATTAGCAGTTTGAAGAAACTAGCAGTCACAAATATATCAAGGCAACCATAAACAACTAATAAAATTTTGATAAATAAATTAAAATTATGAAACTTAGTAATGATTTAAAAAGACGATCATAATTTTAATTTATTTATCAAAATTTTATTAGTTGTTTATGGTTGCCTTGATATATTTTTATAAAAAATTGTTTAACATCCTTGGTAACAGTTTTGTTACTACTTTTATATATATATATATATATTTAAAATTGTCTAAATTGACATATTTTACTTTTTTTACCTTTTTTTTCCTGATCTTTACACATTTTATTTATAAAAATTTGTATACCATGTTTTCATTTTCATCTATTTAATCACGTTTGTAAGTATTATAATAATTAATAATAATTTTTTAATATTATAATGTACCTACTATAATTTTAGATATCTTGAGAAAGGAATAAAAATTTTTCCGAAAGCTCGATAAAAAACAGAGATTTTTATTTGAATTTAGCCACTTCATAACTGCATCCCCACTATTTATGTATATATTTTTATATACATATTTAAACATTACTATGTATATATATATATATATATATATATATATATATATATATATATATATATATATATATATATATATATATATATATATATATATATATATATATATATATATATATATATATATATATATATATATATATATATATATATATATATATATATATATATATATATATATATATATATATATATACACATATATATGTGTTTATAAAAATTCTACCCTTATTGGCAGTCAAAATCGGAATTTAAAATTTCCCATCTTTAACGTGGTAAATATGTAGTCATAAATAGTTTCAGTATAAATATTGTTACGCCACTGGACTGTGCAGACTGGTTAGATTAGGCTAGAATTGTACACGAACGGCCGGGAATATTCCTGGGAATGCCCTAGATTGTGTGAACGGATGTATAAATAAGACACACGGTGGGCCAAATCTTAATCTTAAGTCGAACGTGAACGAGTAAAGTAGAAATAAGAAAGAGACTTATAAGTGTTCAGTTGTGAATATAGTTAAGATATTAATTAATCTATTGTTATTAATTGTTAATTAGTAAATAAAGTAGTGAGTAAGTGTTACCTGGACATTCAATCAACGAATCTATGAGTAGAGGTGTTTGTGTGAATAGCAAACACGTAACAATTTGCTGTCGGAAGTGGATTGGAAGAGAAAGTAATTGAGGCAAAGTCCTGGAGAAAAATTCTGTGGGATACCGCTTTGGCCTCGTTGAGAAGGATGACTCAATTAAAATGACAGACAATGTAATCTTGGCAAGGAGGTTAACACAGACTACAGACAAGATACCGATTAGAATGGTTAACCTAAATTCACACTCAGTGACTTTCAAAGAAGGCGAAGCAATTGGCACCTACGAACCAGTCACATGGATTGCGAGATGTGAAGAACAAATCATTGGAGCTTCGTCTATAGATATGGACCAAGAAGTTGTGAAGATGTTAAATGCCCAGTTAGAACATTTAACTCCAGATGAACATAGAGAAGCTTGAAAATTTTGAAGAAAGAAAGTACAGTATTTGCAAAGGACACAGAAGCTCGTACAAAGACCAACATAGTGCAACATCGCATAAATACTGGTGAATCAGCTCCTATTCGTCAACCACCTAGGAGGCTCCCATTAGCAAAACAAGAAGAGGCTTCTGCAATGGTACAGAAGATGTTTAAAGACGGAGTTATTGAGGAATCAACCAGTCCTTGGTCGTCGCCAGTACTTTTGGTGGCTAAGAAAGATGGAACTTTAAGATTCTGTGTCGACTACAGGAAGCTGAATGACTTCACTAGAAAAAGACAGCTATCCGTTACCCCGAATTGATGACACACTAAGTACGCTGGCAGGTTCACAGTGGTTTTCCACTCTAGATCTTCGAAGTGGATATTGGCAAGTGGGACTTCATCCAGATGACAAAGACAAGACAGCCTTTCGACATGAAGTGGCCTTTATCAATTCATTGTGATGCCTTTCGGCCTGTGCAATGCGCCAGCGACTTTTGAAAGACTGATGGAACTGGTACTACGAGGACTAACTTGGAAGACATGTCTAGAAGTCAAATTCCTAGGACATGTCGTGTCTTCGGAGGGGATAAGAACAGACCCAGACAAGATTTCCTCAGTACGAGATTGGCCGAGGCCTTCAAATGTTCACGAAATATGAAGCTTCCTTGGTCTATGCACTTATTACAGACGATTTGTGGAACGATTTGATGATATTGCGAAGCCACTACACCGGCTTACAGAAGAGAAGGTTCAGTACCAATGGACACAAGAGTGCGAAACATCATTCAGAACACTAAAATCAGCACTGTGTTCGAGTCCGGTTCTTTCATACCCAGAACGGAAAGGCCTCTACGTATTAGACACAGATGCCAGTAATTCTGGACTTGGATGTGTTCTTTCCCAAATTCAAAATGGACAGGAAAAAGTAATTGAGTACTTCAGCAAGACGTTGTCGAAGCCAGAACGTAACTATTGTGTGACACGAAAGGAACTATTGGCCATTGTCAAGTCCATAGACCATTTTCACAAGTACCTATGGACAACATTTTAAAGTTCGGACCGACCATGCTGCATTAAAGTGGTTATTGCAATTGAAGACTCCGGAAGGCCAACTAGCTCGCTGGATAGAAAAGCTGCAGCAGTACGATTTTAAAATTGAACATCGTCCTGGAAAATCTCATAGAAATGCAGACGCTCTCTCCAGAAGACCCTGTCGGGAAGGCTGCAAGCACTGCCACCGGTGGAAAAACAACAAGGGATAATAATTGTAAACACCGTTAAAATTGATGTTCCTGACGATTGGACAAAGAGACATTAAGAGAAGAGCAGTTAAAAGATCAAGAAACTGGTCCTATTCTGGAATGGAAAGAAAGAGGAGCCCGACCTTGCTGGAAGGACATTTCAGACAAGGCAGTGGGACTGAAGGCTTTGTGGGCAACAATGGGATTCCCTTAGAGTAGAGGATGGACTGTTGAAAAGAGCTTGGGAAAGTCAAGATGGGAAGGAAATTTCTTTGAGATTAGTAATTCCCAGGTGTCGCATATCAAAAGTACTCCAGGAAGTGCATAATTGAATATCTGGCGGACATTTCGGCATCAACAAAACTCTCACTAAAGTACGCGAACGATTCTACTGGGTGAACAGCCGCCAAGATGTGGAAGCTTGTACCGCAAATGTGAAGTTTGTGCGGCAAGTAAGGGGCCACGGACAAGTAAGGACCAAATGAAACAATATAACGTAGGGGTTCCTTTTGAGCGAATTGCGATCGATGTAGCTAGTCCATTCCCAGTGACAGATGAGGGGGAACAAATACATCTTAGTTGCCATGGACTATTTCAGTAAGTGGCCTGAAGCTTATGCCATACCCAACCAAGAAGCAGCCACTGTCGCTCAAGCTCTGGTAGATAATCTAGTATGTCGATTTGGCGTGCCCCTAGAATTGCATTCAGATCAAGGAAGAAACTTTGAATCAGGGGTGTTTCAGAAGATGTGTCGCTTACTGGGAATTCATAAGACAAGAATAACAGCCCTACATCCACAATCAGACGGAATGGTGGAGAGATATAAGAAAACCATGGAGGAGCACCTATCCAAAGTGGTTGATAAACATCAGAGAGATTGGGACCGTCACTTACCCCTTTTCCTTATGGCATACAGGGCCTCCATTCATGAAACAACAAATCAGACGCCGGCTCGCGTGATGTTTGGACGTGAGATTAGACTGCCATGTGACTTGGTATTTGGCACACCAGATGAGGAGCGACTTTCCATAAATGACTATGCCGATGAAGTTGGTGAACGGCTAAGGAACATTCATGAGCTGGTACGAAATCGAATTGCCATAGCAAGTGATCGCATGAAGGCTCGTTATGATCTTAAGGCGAATTCAGGAGGGTTCCAGGCTGGAGATTTGGTTTGGCTATATAACCCACAACGAAAGAAAGGCAGGTCCCCGAAGCTTCACCGCCCTGGGAAGGTCCTTACACTGTTGTCACCAGACTAAACGACGTTGTATATAGAATTCAGCAAAGTCCAAAATCCAAGATGAAGGTGGTGCATATTGAGAGACTAGCCAAGTATGCAGGGAACAATGAATTGCCTGATCGGGACGTTCAGGCTTAAGGAAGGGCAGTGTTACGCCACTGGACTGTGCAGACTGGTTAGATTAGGCTGGAATTGTACACGAACGGCCGGGAATATTCTGGAATGCCCTAGATTGTGTGAACGGATGTATAAATAAGACACACGGTGGGCCGAATCTTAATCTCAAGTCGAACGTGAACGAGTAAAGTAGAAATAAGAAAGAGACTTATAAGTGTTCAGTTGGTGATTATAATTAAGATATTAATTAATCTATTGTTATTAATTGTTAATTAGTAAATAAAATAGTGAGTAAGTGTTACCTGGACTTTCAATCAACGAATCTACGAGTAGAGGGTGTTTGTGTGAATAGCAAAGTCGTAACAATATATTACAATTGTTTTTATTTATTCATTCTTTTCACAATCGTTCTAAAACGGCACGTTAAGCGCAGACTGATCCCTTTCGAATGTTGCACGCACCGCACGAATCGAAAAAGAATGCTTTACGTTGTTTTAAATAAACGTGCACTGACTTAGAATAATCGGCGCACGTTCATTTAAAATAACGTAAAGCAGAGACAAACTCCACGAGACATTCAAGTACATATAAAAATGTGTTCGGTTTTAGATATAATTACTGACATACTTCTATCATTGTTGTACATAGGAGTTTCTCAATGAATCTATCTTTGTTGCAGTTTGGGAAGATTTTTCGTAGATGCCACTGGCAGCACAGGAAACGTCATCGTTGATGTTGGATCCAGTCGTCATATTGTTTGTTTTGATGCTGATATTGTGTAGTGTGTGTCGTTTTTATTTTATAGTGGGTTACGAACTGTAAAATACTGTGACTTTTAAATACTATTTATTTGAATATTTTAGGTATTAGTGTTAGTGTAGTATATAATTTTATTATAACCATGTCACAAAAACATGTCTTATTTGTGGATTCAATGTAGACCAGGTGGAAAAAATGCACTATTTTGCAGTCAATGACCAAAAGTAAGTTTGTGTTTTGTGTTTTAAAGGTATTTAAATGAAATTGTTTCCTTTTTTGTTAGGTCCAACCTTTTGCCATAAACCCAAGATTTCTGTTATAGTCACTGAATTCATCTTTGATAATGTGAGCTTCTCATGGTATTCCTGTTCTGACTATTATAAAATTGTAACCAGGAAGATCGTGCAAGCTGTGTGGAAAATTGGGATTCTTTGGTGGTGTAAAAGAAAAAACCAAGCAAACATCCAGAATCACAAGAATGCAAAAAAAATCTAGCACATAAGCTGACGACATTCTAGCATCGATAGTTGTTGATATGAGGTTTGTTCCAGCAGCAGTCAGAAACAGTTTGCAAACTATAAAATAAATAAATATGTTTTATTTCATTCGCTTCTTATGGCTTGATAACTTTAATGCTATTATTAATGTTTTTTTATAATTTCAAATATTGATGTTGCTTGAAACTGTAATATGTACGTATGCACCTACCTAATAAGTTTATATTTACCCAATAATTATTAATTAGGTATATAATTTATGTACCTACGAACAAGTACTTCTTCGTTCTTGTGTAGGATATGTATATTTATTTGTAAAAACCTATCGGTGTTTATGTTTTGTTAATGTAAACTTTACCTAAGCAATTAAGTATTATTACTATTATATTTGTTAAAAGTATTGTTAAATTGCAGACCACATTGTATAAATAATGTGTAGCATTAATCGATGCTGATGCTGATACATAGGTATATCTGGGATGTTGGGAAGCAAATGT